>CAJJDN010000070.1:394470-449218 GCA_905182985.1 Paramecium sonneborni
ATTCAAAATATTATCATTGATTATGCAGAAATCTTCTTGTTGTATTAAGTACCTAAAATTAAGGATCAGATCATGCATTAATTGTAATCATTTTTATAGACTTTTCATATTCATTGTTTTGATTTTTGTTATCTAAATTCTTTAAAAACTTAAATAGGTAATCTTTGTAAAGATTAGAATTCTATTTTGAATCAGAAATATGATAAAATTCAGTTTTTTATATGTGTCCTGAAATTTTTTTACTTTTTTAGCTTATTTATAAATTTTCTATTTCTAACTATTTTTGAAGATCTAAATCAACCTCTAAAAGTGTTTGATTTTCTTTCTCTTACATTTAAGTTGGAATCAATGAAATACTATTAGAAATTTAAGTATGAAGTATATCAAATTGACTAAATTAAAGAAAAGAAAAGGAATATATAAATTGTATTTGTTTAGACAGCTTAAAAAGTTTACTCAGCCAATAATTTATATGTTTCCAATTATGTTTTTAAGATTTCTTAACATTTTAACATTTTCATCGGCAAAAAATACCTTGAATCATTTTAAGTTCAGCCTAGATTGATAATTTGTTTTATAGATATAAAATAAGTTCCTATTCCATGAAATTTGTTTTCTTATATAAATATCTCCATTTTTCTACATCTATCCAATATCTGAAATGTATTAATCAAGAAAATCACTATTTTTTTATCTGAAGGAAACATATTTTCAATTTCTAATCCAAATGGTTTTCCTCTTTTCATTTTACCAAGATGAGTTTCTGTAATTCCTATTGATGTACATTTATTTCTGTCTAATATCTCATCTAAATCTGATAATATATTTTAATATTCATCTTTTGAATTCAATTTAAATATTAACTAATAATATATCGATTGAATCTAAGTTATTTTCAATGCAAATTAATCACATCTTGTATAAACAGAAACTGTTTATCCTCTTAAACATTTCCCATATAATTATCCATATTGAAATCTATAAAATTCATTCTAACTATTAAATTTATTCCTGCATTTATACGTATAGTTAACATATAACCATGAAATTTATTATTCTTAAATAAAGCCTTTATAACATAATCATTTATCATTATTATTCCTTCCCCATGAATAATATCTTTGTGCCATTCCCCTATATATATTGCTCCTTGAGGTCACCAGAATATTCCAATTCCCTCTTATATACCATTTTCTAAAGATCCTTAATAGATTCCATTACGATAAGCTATCATTTAAACAATATTGCTGTTAAATTAATTCCAAATTTTATAACTAAATATAAATGAATATTATCTTTATTATATAATAATCAATTCTGCAATTCATTATTAAGAAAATTCTGTAAAATTGTATATACAGTATATACAGTTATATTTAATAAAATTTTTTTGTCTTTCAAATCTTATATAATATTTGAAAATATGGTAATAAATATTTATAGATCTTGAATTATATTTTAAATAAACCTATTAAGAGTAGTATTTAAAAAAAACATCATTAATAATTACTAATATTTTTAACAAATACTTATTTATTACAATTTTAATATTAATTATCTATGTTGAAATAATATTAGAGAAGTTAGTCCGATAATTTCTGTTTTTACCACATTGAGTAAATTAGAATATAAATTAGATCATATTTTCTTTTTAAATAATTGATGATCATCAAAGAATTGTTATTTGTTGAACATTGTTTATATATGTTGAGTTATTAATAAAATAAATTATAAATATTATTGTAACATGATGGAACACTATAAAGGGATAATGCTTTGTAATAGACCATAAGCATCTATTAATTTAGATTATCATAAGTAAATAATATCTAACATATTTGTAGACCTTTTGTATCAAGAGTAACACATGCTGAACCTCTCGGTTACAATCCAGTTAAACAACTGCAAATTCATTAACCAATTAAATGTATTATAGCATGATTCATTAATCAAGAAATAAAACCAATACTTAGTCATCATAAAGAATGGCTATCAAATTTTTAAAAACATGTTAAAGAAAAAAAAACTGGATTGCATTGTTCTTAAGTTTAATCTCGTTTACATCCTGATAGGTATAGATCAAATAGTGACAAATAAAATTAATAGAATGAATAAAAAAATCAATAAGCATCTTTACCACAAAATCTATCAACAAAAGTTGAAGAAATATAATAAGAATAATAAAATCAATAAGCAATTAATAATGAATTAGGAGATGAAATAATTGATGATTAAGAATTAAATGAATTGTTAGATTTTACTAAGAATCTAGACTTTGAATCATATATAAATGATTTAGAAGTATTATAATTATCAAAAATAGGTTAAAACAGTAGTTGAAGCTTTAAAAAAGAGAATAGAAGAAATAAGAATAGAGAATCCTTAATTATCATAGAAGGAAGCAACTAAAAAAGCTTTAAAATAGAATAATAATTCTGTTTAAAAACAAAATAAAAAACATGTTACTATTTAAGAGGAAGAATAGGTAAAATAAAAAATAAATAATTTTAGCTTTAAAAAAATCTAGACAAAAAAGAAGTGAATTTAGAAAATGTTGCAAAAAAGATAGCAGAAGAAATTCTTTAAAAAAATAAATACTTAAGAAACATTCATTCAAATATATCAATGTAAAAATTAGTAGAAACAGAGGCTCGTAGATTTCTTTAGAAAGAATGAATAAAACAAATTATATAAAATCATATAAAAATTTATAGATTATGTTATATTTGTATATTATTTTTAGGATCAGAAATCTTCTCTATCCAAAATTCTGTTACATTCAGCTAATACCTTATTTCTTTCTCTTCCTAGATAATATGTATCACCCAAATTGCACATATCAAAATATTTTTTATTATGTTTCAAAAATTAAATTGGTTAAAAGTATAGATAAGCAATGGGCCATACAACAAAATAAGGTGCCCATGAAAATCTCTTTGTCTAAAACATTCTAGCCATTGATACTACAGCTGCACATGCCCATCCATCAACAATTGATGTATATGTTACATCATATCGATACCTATAATTTCTAAATTAAAAATGTACTCTCTTCTTACTACATATCCCCAATCTCTTTCTTCTTATGTCTTATAAAAATTTGTATCAAAATCTGCTATATATTTTTAAACAAATGCTTTTCTTAATTTAGCTGCTTGCATTTCTTCAGCTGTGAATCCTCTGTTGTATTCCATTTCCTCCTTTGAATTCACATATCTACGAATTGCTCTAGACATTTTATTTTAATTAATATATGTTTTAAAGATATGAATTAATACAAAATTATCATATAAAATCTATAAAAATCTTATTTTCACATCATCTATACTTTATTATGCTTTTATTAAATGTTCATATCTAACTCATAGCAAAAATATTAAGTATATCAATAAATATATGTTGTAAAATTCAAAATTAAATTAAACTAAGAATCACTTTTTTATAGCTTCTTTAAACTCTTTAAGAGAATGTAGAAGATCATATTCAATTATCAAATAATTATTTTCATTGATTACAGTGATTTAATTATTCCATCCAATAATTTTCATAATCTTCTTGTTTACTTTTTTGAGATAGTAAAATTAATTAGCAATAATTCTATTTTTGGAATTATCTAAATTTAAGTTTTCATTAACAAATAAATGTATTTTATAGTTAACCACTTTTGTTTATTCATATTATAATAATTCGGTCTAATATTAACTTAAATCATACTTTAATCAAAATGCTTTTATATGGATTATCTAAAAAGAATTCTTAAAGTATATTCAAAATCAATTACAAGCTTAATACATAATTTGATTCGCATTCTATATTATCTCCTTCAAAATATATTGGTAATTATTTAACATTACAAAAAATACACCTTAATTACTATAAATCATTTAATAATTTCATTATTTTAAATTAACAAGTCTCCTAAAATTTCTAATGCATACTATTAAGTATAAGAACATTATAATAACCATGAATAGATTTAAATAGTGTACCTTAAGTATTCTAGATTATTTTAATTGTTTTAAAATTTATTATGGAATTTGAATGCATTTTTTAGTTTTTATCAACAATTTCTGAAGATAGATACTTTATTAAATGTAAAGATTTTTTTGCATATTCAAGGCAAGCCATCAATAATCTTTAATTACGATTTTTCTTACTTACCTCTTTATTTAATTTTAATATCTTTAAATATTCATTATCTTCTTGAAGCAACATAATTAATTGAACTTAATTTTTCTCTATGATTTTATAAATACATATCCTATATGCAATCTTAGTAATTTCTGAATAAATTTCTGAAGACTTTTCTTTATCTTCCCCTTCAAGCATATTATAAAGGATTTATTCTAAGGTTTATGATTTTTGCATAAAACGTTAACTTGATGTTAAAACTTAGAATGGTTATGAAAGCGATCTTAATAGCACAACAGAATATTATCTAATAAATTATAGAAACTATTTTTGATCTTAAATAATTTTTTCTGCTTATTTATTGATGTTTACTAATTTTAATTGATTTAATTTTTTATCAAATTTACATCTTATTATTTTTAATTAAAAAACATTATCTAATTATTTGTGTAGTTGAATGTTTTAATGCTTCAGTAAAAAAAATGATCTTTTCATCTTTTCGCTACTCCAGACGGCTTTTAGTACTAGTGCCAATGCTAAAATAAACATTAATTATAAAGAATTGAAATAATTTTAAACTATTGAACTTAATATCATCAATCCTATTTAATTTATCAACAAAACTAAAATGTTAATTACAATATTTGAGCCTAAAAGTAAACTGTATTGAATCATTACAACAGTTTAACCTGCTAAAAACAAAATGTTGGAGTCTGAGAAAAAATAAAGCAAAATGAAAATTAACCCACCTAATGAAATGTTCATAGCTGCCAAAACAGGATTAAAATATTGGGGTAAATATTTTATTAATCTATGACTCAATACAAAGCCTAATGGGATCATAATTAATGTGTATTTCCAAACACCAAATCCAAAAGGTATAATAAATTCCATAGTAAAAACACATATAGCACTTATAGTACCTAAACAACAAGCCCAAGTATAAAAATTAAATAATTCTTCAAATTGATCTTAAAAATATAGTTCCTCCATTTTAGGATTGTCGAATCTTAGAGAATATTTATTCATTTTAATATTAATTGGAATTAATTTTTTAACTTTCAATTCGAAAAAAGAACTAATTGATAGATGTAGATTAAGAATCTTACTTTAATACAAATGCTATTATAAATGGAATGTATAAAAATTCAATCATTTTAATCATCGTTTTTTCTACAATTTCTTCAGTACATTCTCTTTCTTCATTTAATTATTCTAGGTCAATCCCTAATAGAGGCAAATTTTACTTTATATTGATAAATGTTAATTACACTAAAAAATTTCTCTAAATTAATTATTTACTTTAGTTAATTTATCAACATTCTCTTGCAATTAATATTTTTCTTCATTAATATGTTGATATAATTATATAAAATTTTCAATTAAATCTAAAATAATATGAAATTGATAAAAAATCTTTCAATTAATGATTTTCCTCATTTTTTTCTTTCAATTACGAATTCAATTCTTAAATAACTTAATCTTTTTCATTATCTTAAATTTTCGATAGTTTTTTATTAGATGAAAATTGATTTAGTGTATTTCTAAAATTATTTTAATAATCCTCTGCGATTTATTAATTTTATGATTACATGTCTTTAAGTTACAATTGTAATTATTCAATAATTTGATCTCATGTTTGATTCTTCATAAACTTCATAAACTTCTTATATTTCTTACGAATTTTAGTATGAAATGATGTATTATTTTATTCTTACAATTTCTGATTGAATGCTTATTCAAGGTCTCTAATTTACTCCTCATACTTTCTAACTTTGCTAATTTCTTCATTGAACTTGAACTGCTTATTAACTTAGTTAAACTTATGATTTAGATTTTTCAATTTCCTAAGGTGACTATTAAATTTTTAATCTAAATAATCATATTTTCTTCAACATATTCTGGTTACCTTGTAACTTCAATTGTCTTTGAATAGTTCTATTTTGTATTATCATGAATAAAGTAATCTTTGATTGGAGGTTGAATTTTGAAGTCTTTTTTATTTTGGGATTTCCTTTATTCAGATTGAGGTGTAGCTGGAACATAGCTTTAATTATTTAAATACAAATCTAATTGATTATTGAAAAGATATCTTATTAAAAGTTAAGCAAAATATTGAATAAAAAAATATTATGATTAAATTTTGATGGTAGTTAAAATAAAATTAATACTTTTTTTATTACTTTAGTTCTTTTACCTTCGTTTGGAATGATTTCATTTTTTTTTTTATGGATAGAGCTAGTTATATTATGAATTGATGAATCACAAGAATAGAAGAATCTGTATATTTATCCAAATCTGCATTAAGACCTTTGGCATTTAATGAAAGATGATTAGATTAAAATGTTAAAATAATTTTGATTTGATAAAGTTAGATGATAACAGTATATTGATAAATATAGTTAGAAATAATATTTATATTATTTTTGAATAATGAATATAAATCAAGCCCAGACTTGACCTCTAAATTGTATAGCTCTGGAATTCTTCCATCCTTTTTTGAAGTGATTATAATAGACACCATCTCTAACTGCATACATTTCCCATCTTTGAATAATAAGAATGACATGATACCTGAGAGAAAGATTGTTTCTATAAAATCCTCTGGTTTTCAAGTAGGCAAATGGATATATTAAAGCAACACCAGTTAAAAACATATAATATCTAACAGTTTTATCTGGTCTTTAGAAACCACTTCTTCTTTAAACAAATTAAATGAAATTAGTAACATCAAATGCCATTTAAGGAGTTGAGGCAGGAGTACCATCTTCATAATCAACAAGTCCTATTATATATGAATTGATATCAATACCATCATGTAATTATCTAACCATACCAATAATCATATGATCAAAATATGGATTATAGGCTTTTCCTTTTGGAACATCTAAACCTTAGTAAGGTTTATAATGATATCCAGTCAAAATATTGTAAATGTAATTAATGCCTCCAGGTCTAAGTCTAATCTTAGAAAAGTCTGTTGGCCATACACCACCATTAGCATTCTTAGCTTAATCTTATGAGAAATATGGGGGATATATTCCTATTCATTAATCTTATATTTACTGTCGTGAATATATCTGTCTCTTTCATCCCATTCTTAATAGTAAAATTACTTAAAGTGATGATGAGCAGGATGAATTGTAAAATTACTAACTAATGCAGCCAATTCTAATTGCTTATAAACTTTATCCAATAAAACATCATATTTTTTATACACAATACCATGACAATTAGCACAATTTCTAGAAAATACCAGAAATCTAAACAATCATTATTATATATATACCCTCTTCTAACACTACCTGAATCGAATGTCCCTAAAAATCTATATTAAGGCCATGACATATGTCCTCTATGTGTACCTACTTCTGTCACTTACTCTTCATATCCCTTGATACCCCAAAAGGCACCAATATCATCTCTGTATAACCAAGCATGAACACTATTTTCTTATTAGGTCATTAATATTCCTACTCCTAAACAAAAAAGACCCTTCATTTTTAAAATATTTAATATCTAATAAATATATTTAACTATATTTATTCCTATTCAATCTCAATCAACACTTCTAACATTAATACTTCATTTCCATTCCCCTTACTCTCTAATTTTTTAATCTTTATCATTACTATCTCTCTAATCTTAATACTTCTTTTACTTTTTTCACTTCTCACCACAGATTTTCTTGATAGTATATCTATTTATAAAACTTATTTATAATCTAAACAAATTCTTATTAAAATAAGACTATATTATTATTTGTTTATTTATAAATTTTAACCAAATATAGTTATTTTGTTTGAACTACCATATTATGAATATATAAAAATTAAACATTTCTTGATATACCTTAAATTATATTTATTTAATAAAATTTAAATTGACTATTCAGAAAATACTTATTTTATTGATGATTAACTTTTTCTAAAGTAAATTTATATATCATATGTGAATTCCTATGTCTAAATGATACTTATTATTTTGAGTTAAAAATAAGAAATAAAAAAACCTAATTTTATTGTTTAATTATTTATTTTATGTTTTCTAGAATTTTTAAGTAAAATTTTATGCAAAGGATAGCCTTATTTTCAACAGCCTCTATAATATATTGGAGAAGTCGAAAAAATTAAAACGAAGAAATCTTTTAGGTTTTACATAAATAAACATAAAACTAAATAGTAAAATTCTTTCTAAATGGCAGAATAATTGGTTAGGGAGCAGTTTTGAAAAATGGATTTGTAGTTACGAGTTGTGAAGTATTTGAAAATTACTAAAGATAAATTACTGCATAAATAAATGGTTAGCTATAAAATTATGAGATAATAAAAGTTGAGGAAGGATTAGCAATCTTAAAAATATAAGAATAGAAATCTGAATTTAATCTATCAAAATATGAGATAGGATAGAATGCATATGTATTAGGGACAGATGAGTAAGGTTTGAAAGAATTTAAATAATGTCCTATAACAGATAGCAATTTTACATTAGATATAGGATTAGTAGGAGAGGAGGCTTTAAATTAGACATTTCCATTTATTTTGATGAATGGATGTTATTCTAGTCCTGGAAGTAATTAATGATGATATGTAGGTCCTGTATTAAATAAGAATGGATAATTATTGGGGATAATAAGTGGGAAGTTTAAAAACAAGACTTAAGTAGTTCCATCTGAATTTTTTAAAGGATTAGAAAAAGGAAAGTCTGTAGTGAAACCTTATTTAGGATTGACTTTAAAGACTTCTGATTAAGGAGGTGCTTTTATAATAAAAATAAATTCTGGTAGTCCAGCAGAGAAGGCAGGTTTAAAATTAGGAGAGATAATTAAATCAGTAGATGGGATTAAAATTTAACATGGAAAAGATGTTACTAAATTATTAGGAGTTACTGAAAATACAGATAGTCATACTATGGTGATTTTAAGAAATGGAAAGGAGAGAATTGTGTAAGTGAATTTACAATGATCATAAATTGTAAAGTATTTTATACTATATTTAATATTATTATACAAGTAACAGTATATAATTTGTATTTGAATTTATTATTTAAAATAGTACATTATGTTTATTAATAAATCTAAAAAGCCTTCGTTATTGTATGTTGAATGTAAATCACGAGATATTTCAAGAAGAAATTCTAGGATTAGTGATTTACTTAATGATACTATGAATAAGGAAAATTCAAATTATTAATCCACTTATATTCCAAATACTGCTAAAAAGATTGATAGAACTGTAGGAAGTTTAAACAAGATGTATAAATAAGCAATATAGGATTAATAAAATTTATAAGAGTAGGCATCAATGTTAATGGAAGACTTAAATGGGAAGTTATTGTAAAGAGCCGAATTGATTGGTCAAGTGGAAGAATTAGAGGAATTAATAGAATTCCATAAAATATAAAGTAATTTTGAGTTTACTTTTGCAACTAAAATTGAATAGTTAGACCTACAAATATAATAGTTAAAAAAATCATCTTCATTTAAATTATCAAGTAACACAGCAGATTTGATTAGAGATAGAGAATTGTAACATAAAGTATTAAAAGAGAAAATAAATTAAGAAACAACACTTGCTATGACCACTTATATGTAACAATGGGGTAAAGTATTATTTTCTAAATATAAGGTCATTAATTTGAAGTTATCAAGAATTAATATGGTAAAGAAGTGTACTAATAAGTTTTGAGAGAGTAAGAATAATAAATCAATTAATTAATTTCACAATAATATAATAAAAAAATATAAGGAATTATTTAGATACTTAGAAATCATGAAAAATTAGAAAAAGCTATTCAATTAAATATTGATTACGTTGATACATAATTAAATGAAGATATTTTTATTATCAAATAAACAATGAATCAAAAGAAATAATTAGTTCAAAATATTAGAAATAATCTTTTAGAGGAAGATTAATCTAAATTCTAATTATTAAAAAGAGTTGAAGTATTAGAATAAGAAAATCAATAATTAGAATAATAATTAAATGAAATTACTATGAAGAAAGATCTCTACTAATAAGAAATCTTAAATAAATAAAAAACTGAAGAAATTTACAATGAAATTCTAACAGGATTTGATTGTTTATCATAAATTGATAATGAAGATTAAAAAAGTGATAATAGTAATTCATAACTTAGAAGTTGTTCAAATATACTAAGTAATATTAATAAATAAACTAAAAAAGTCTTAAGTAATCACTTAAATAAGGATGATTCCTTACATTTTAGTTAATTATAATAATATTTACAAATAAACAGTATAGATTGTGAAACAAACTCAAAAACTTCATCAGCTTGTTAATTATCAGCTGATGATTCTTTATTATAACATTTTAATGAATTAAATTTAACTTTACTATAATCTGAAAAGTCTAAAAATAATTATTGTAATATGCCTTTGTAGTAATAATAATAATAATAATAGTAGTAATATTAAGCTTAATAATAATAATAAATTTAATACAATTATTTTAATTAAAAGAATTTACCTATTGAAAATTAGACTTAATAGATTGATTTTATTAGATTATAAACAATTACAGAAGAATAATTAAGTTCAAAAAGAGAGAAATCTAAGATGGAATAATCTACTAAAATAAATACAACTCCTATTCATCAAAATTATTTAAATCTAAACAAAGTATAAGTGAATGATAATTCATCTTAAAGTACTGGAGTTCAATTATCTGAATAGACTAAACGATTTTCTTATAAATTAGGTTAATCATAATTGTAAATGACAAATTGTAATGAAGTCACACAAAAATAAATATCAATCCCATCTCCATATATGCCTTTATTTTTTAATAATTAACCTTCTAATCCTTAAACGTAAAAAAGTTAATAACCTTAAGTTTTTAAATTTAAAGAATAAAATTCATTATCAGAATAAATATAAAAACATAAAAAATCTAAATCCTTTGATTCAACTGCTAATAAAGAAATCTAATAAAGACAATTATTTTGCAATATTTCCACCAATAATGGATAAACATAATCTTATAATTCAAAAGACTCTTAATATCTCTCAAATAAATCGAATCATTTAGTTCCTATTGAATAAGAAATACTCAGAATAACAAAACCTTTATAGAAGGGTGTATTGATCTATAAAAGATTTTCATCAACTAAACCAAATTTAACTAAAATGGAATTTGATCCATTTACATGCTAAAATCCAAATATTTGTGGATATTGTCCAAGAATTATAGCATTGTCTTAAAACTTTAATAAAATTGAATTCAAAAATTAAATGAAAATAAATGTATAATATTTAATATTATTTAGCAAGTTGATTCTTTTCTTTAATTAGATTAAATTATGAGAGTAATTATTCCAAAAACAATTTAATAGAGTATTCAAATAAAAAAATAAATATAGAATAGATTTATTTTAAGCTAAGAAGAAAGGATTGTTTGCGGAATAGTTTATTGGCCTATGTCAATAATTACTTAAAATGATGGTAGAATTGAATTATTGTTTGACAATGAGGAAATATTAGAATAATGGTAAACAAGTCTTATTTTTCTTAAAGATAACATTAAAACACTTTAAATCATCAATAAAAAATTAAAAAAATGAATGTGATTTGTTTAATTAATTTTTTTTAATACTCATATTTTTAATTCATAATTAAATATATCATAAATAAATACAGATGCCTATTTATAACGAAGTTTGGGAAGAGGAAGGTAATCCATAAATCGTATTAAACAGATTTCATGTTTAGAAATATGATTAATCTATAAACACTGACCAAAAATCATGTAAAATTGTTGGATAATCTAAAATTTGAGTTTGTCGAATATAAAGTATTCATATAAAAATATTAATTAGGCAAATTAATTGTTAGCTTGTCATCTATATGATAGAATGGCTTAACATTGCAAAAATCAATTTGGTCTCTTTGAGGATTCCTATGTGCCTGAATGTTTGGATGCAAGAAATTATTTCTAATTGTGTGTTAGAATGAATGCTTCATATGGTTTAGCTAAAAAATATTTCCCAGAGTAACTTTTTTTTATTTATGTATAGATATTTCTTAACCAACGAATATTCAAGACCAAATCCCAATTTCAAAGAATTAGGACTTTGAAACATCATTAATAATAATACAATACATTAATAACACAACAAAATTTTTATATAACAAAATTCTTTACTATTTTTATTTATATTTCTAAATCACCTTTTATTTATTGTAATTTAACAAAAATATAAACAAAAATCTAAGCTTCAATATCTTGATGCTTTTTCTATTATATATAATGTTTTCAATTATTATTATATTAAACTGTTTTACATATTTTAAAATTTTAACATTTAGTTTTTATTTAAATTCGAAATAATGTCAGATTCATTTAAGGTAGTAAATTATGAGAGAGAATCTAAACAATCTTTTTAAGAATTTTTACAAATGCATCTTAATGAACCATAAGATATACAATTAACATCTCCAACTTAAGAGAATAATTATAATTCCACAAAATAATTAGCTATAAAAAAAAATATAAAGAGAGAAGAATCAGAACCAAGTTTTAGAATTATTGAATAACCAATAGATAATAATGAAAAAAATCTTACTTCTATGTAATCAAAAATCTAATTACTTATTACCGAAAATTCAAAGTTAATTGAAATAAACTCTGGTTTAATGAGAGAAATAGAAATTATGAAACAAAATAATTAATCAAATCGAACACTCTTAGTATAAGAATCATAATAAAAATTGATGAATTATCAATAAAAGGTAGTTTAACTAACTTAAGCAAATGAATAATTGAGTAGTAGATTAATTGATGAGTAATCAAAAAATAAAAAAGATATTGAATCTAAATTCTAATAAATATTATTAGAAAACAAAAATCTAAATGAAATGCTATAAAAAAGATTAAATGATATTGATATGTTAAATAATTAATTGTTAGAAAAGAATGATCAAATTGCTTTAATAAATGAAGAAATTAAAGCTGTTAATGAGTAATTATAGTATTTTTTTATTATAGAAAATGTATTGTATTGGAATAATAAAAATAAGTCTTGATAGCTTAATAATAATAATATACTGATACAATAAAAGAATTTTAAATTAAAGAACAATCATTTATACAGTAATTATATTAAGAATAGGCCTCTTATTAATCTTGTATAGCAAATCTAGAATAAAATTATAATCTATAAATTAGCGAATTAAGAAATTCTTTTTTGGTAATGATTATATAATTTATAATAGAAAGAAATTGAATAATAATAAGAAACTATTGCTTAATAATATTAATAATATTTTAATTAACAGATTATTGCATTTCAATAATAGATCAAAGTAATATAGAAAGAAAATTTATAAATGAAAGATGAATTAACTGAGAGATCAAAGATATGGTCATAAGAAAAGGAAAGACTTGAAAATTTTATTAAAAATATTTAATAATAGAAAGCAAATAGTTAGGAATCAATTTAATAATAAGTCAATATTAATAATCAAGTTCAGCAAAATTAAAGTTTACTTTAAAATTAAAAATAATCATAATAAATAATTTAGTAGCCATAAATCTAAATTTAATAATAAGTTTCCTAAATTTAGAATTAATAAAATTAAGTTTAAAGTAAATAACAATTATGTTAAGAGTAAATAATTTAATAACAGTAAGAATTACAAAAATAATAATATTATTAAGAGATATTATAAATTTAGTAATAATAGTCATAATTTCAATAGTAGAAGGTAATATAATAACAATAATAAGAACAGATTTAATGTAATTAAACTCATCATTAATCAAGTAATTACACATTTAGATAAAATACACAAGAAGATTCAAGAGAAATAAGTCCTGAAAAAGATGATATATTTTTAAATTACGATTAAAAACCTAGATTACATACTGAAAGTTATGGAGATAAATATGAAAAAACATTACCATAAAGGGCTCCTTTGCATGTTAAGAATTATAGAGTTCCTTAATTAAACACAATTACAAGATATGATTAAAAATTATACAATGTTGGAGTAAATTAACCTTATTATTATTAAAATTCTCAATAAAAATTTATGATTAATAGAGATCCTCAATATTAGAGATCACATTCTCAATATTAAGAAAGAGATGATAAACCAAAGAGTTAATAATATTAAAATTAAAATGAAGTATATTTGATGGCAAAAAGATATTGATGAATTAATTTATATATATAAAAAAATGGAATTGATAATAAAGACTTTTTTTAAAAAGATGAACATATCATTATTTTCTTCTTTTTTATTTATCAGTAATAGTTAATTTAACTTTGACTATAGGTTTTTCTGATTCTGAAAATTGTTCCTGATTTGGATCATTGACTTTGTTATTTTTTTTCTTAATACTCTTTGATTTTTTATTGACAGAATCTTTATCTTTCAAATCATTTTTTATATCTTAAGCTATTTAAAATTGATTAGAACTTTCTTTTTTATAGATTTCCTATTTTTATAACTAATCAATAGAATCTTCTTAAGTTTGAGCTTTATTTAAACAATTTTCACATTTACATAAATCTGTACATTTTTAATTAATACTATAACATTCACAATATTTCTTTTTACATTCAGATTTTTTACAATTACATCCCTTTCGTGTAGTAATGTCTTTTTATGATTCTTTTTATGATTTTTCTTCTAAAAATAATAGTATTAAGATTACCTTAAATAATTTATGGTTATTATCCATTATTAGTTAAAATTGCTGCAAATGCATCTGGATTTCTAAGTAATGCTTCTTCAATAGCTTTAGATCTTTCATTAGGATTATCAATTCTATTTTTGCATTCACAACAATTACAATTTTATGAACATACCTAGATAGTTGAAATTCTTACCCAATTATTGGCAAAACATTCACAATATAATTTAAGACATTTACTTTTTTTACAATTGCATGCAAAAGGTGATACTTTTTAGTATTATACCAATTGACTAACTTTTGATTGGAGTTCTTTAGATAATGTATTTTAATAATGTTATCCATCATATTATGGAAAATATACAGGTGGTCTATACCAGAATGGAATAGGATGTGGATATTAATGCATAAAAATTTGGGATGGATGTGGTGGAGGATATTTCATAGGGTATGGTTAATAGAAAGGTGGATAGTATGGGTAATTCTATTTTTGGTCTTCTTCATTACCATCTTGTTGAGGATCATTAGCAGAAAATTTTCGAAAGGGATTTTTCTTACCTTATTTGTCTTAGCCATCTTCATAACCTTTTGATATAAGGGAACTATGAACTTTTTTCTAAATTTAAAGGAGGCATTTATGAAATAGGAGCATTAAAAAATTACGAGGGTGTGAAATGAGGAGATACATTATTTGCATAATTAGCCCATTCTTAATCAAAATGATGTAATTTTTTATCAGGACATGGTTTTAGGTTTTCATTTGAAATATCACTAGTAAAACCATTAAAATATTCTTTACTTTTAATCATCTGCATTATTATTCATAACTTAAATAATAAATAATAATACATAAACATTAAAATTTAACTTAACTTTAGAATCTATTTGATTACTAAAAAGTACTTAAATATATATAAGAAATGGTCAAAAATATAATTATTATAACTTATGACAATGTAGAATCTATTCTATCTATTTTCATTTCAATCTATATGTAATTATAAGAATATCATAAACTCTATTCTATTCTTAGATATTCAATAAAAGAAAAATAGAATTTCGAGGCTTTATAAATATTAATATAGTAGTAATTTTAAATCTTTTATTAGTATTTGTTAATATGATCATGATTGATAAATATGTAACAAAAATATTTTTGGAGAATTTTAAAATAAATTATTTTGAAAACTCATGAAATGATAAAAGAAATGAAGAATTGTACAATTTAATTAAATCACGAGTTAAAAAGAATTAATGTATTTATTTAACACAAATTTAATGCTCTTTAATTAATGAATTGAATTATAAAATAAATTAAGGTTAATTTTTCATGATTATTGATTAAGGAGTGATTGAAGTTGTTAAATAAAAATTTAAGCCTGAAGATTTATCAAAAGCAGTTGCCTTAATTCATTATGTAAAAAAATGGTCAAATATGGAAAAATAATATTTAGAAAATATTAATAAAGTAACAGGAGATCATTTAAAAAAATGTATTCCAGAATTATCAGAAATAAATGCTTTGGCTAATGGTACAAGATAACCAAATGAAGAAGAATTAAAAGATTCAACAATAAAAGAAACAGAACCAATATCTGATTATTGGTCAAAAGTTTTATAAAATGCAGGAATTACAGGATGTCGTATAACATAAAAAGATGTAGATGTTTTATCATCATTAAAAAGTATAAGTGCTAGTTTTGGTGATAATGAAAAAGACTTTAAATTAAGATTTGAATTCAATCCAAATTAATATTTTGATAATAAGGTATTAGAAAAAGAATTCATTTATAATAATGAAGAAAGTAAATTACCTTATAAATGTAATGGAACAAAAATTAATTGGAAAGAAGGAAAGAATGTAACAAAGACAATAAAAAAGAAGAAATAAAGAAATAAGAAAACAAATTAAACTAGAATAATTGAGACAGAAGTAAAATTAAAATCATTCTTTAAATTTTTTGATGATATTGCTCCTGCATAAACAGATGAAGAAGAAATAATAATAGAAGAAAAAATTGAAGCTGATCTAGAAATAGGAGAAGCAATAATAGAAGAAATAATTCCATAATCTTTAGCTTATTATTTAGATTTGAAAGATGATGAAGATGAATTTGATGATGAAGATGATGATAATGATGATGATGAGAATGATGATGATGATGACGATGAGGATGATTGATATATTGTATAAATTTAATGATAACATTATAAAATAGATAGATTGATAAGATATTTATATAAATTTTAAGATTATTTATAAATTTTGAAATAATAGGGGATGAACGCTAAACAATATTTTAAAATTAAATAAATATATATATTAAAGGATATGTAAAATTCTCCCAAAGAAAATCCTCTTATTGGTAACTATGATAATTTAAACATTTATTTAGATACAGGAAGCATTGTATAAGAAATTTATAGGGAGGAATACATTCCAGTTTAATAGATTTAAAAAAGAGAGGAGGATGCAGTGTTTATTGATGAAAATCCTTAAATAGTATTAGATAAACTCATGAAATTAAAGGATTGTAATTATAAAGAGAGGTAAATTAAATAGTAAAGATATAGACTTGCATTTACAAAAAGATTAGGAGAACTCTTAACATGGATAGGTGATTCTGCTATTGATAATTTAAATACAATAATTTAGTAGATCGTAAAATTAGCTTTTAATTCATAAGTTAGAAGATGCTGATGAAATTAAGAAAAATTTTATAGCCCAATTAGAGTAAATTTGTGTACTTTTGAAAACAAAATAAAATAATTAAGAACTAATTAAATAACATGTAGTGAAAGCTTTATAAGAATTGTTAAAATCAAATAATTTTGATGTAATAAATATATAATTTATAATGAAGATAAAAGAATTGGCTGGAAATTCAATAAGTATTGTTGCTAAAGAATTAAATGAAAGAGATAGAGGCAATCTAATTTTAACTTAAGTTATTTAGATGGCACATGATGATAATAATGATGAGAATGTAATAATTGCTGTTAAAGTTTAATATCATTATATACATTTTAGTTATTTGGTTAATTAGCTGCTGATTTTGGACCTGAATTATCTGAATCATTTATAGCATTAGAAATTCTATCTAAAGGAGATGATGCTAAATAACCAATCAGAAAAGAAGCAGTTCTTTAATTAGCTAATATAGCTAAAGTTTTATCTAAAGATTTTATTAAACATAGATTACTACCATTCTTTTCTAAGTTTTATTTCATATTTATACTATTTTAGAAAAACTGAAGAAAGAACATGGTAAACTAGAAAAGCTTGTCTTGATATAATTGTTAAATTAGCTGAATAAACAGATACAGAAAATTTTGATTTGATTACTGGAAGATTACTTGCATTATTAGAGTAAAGTTCAATTAAATTAAAAGTGATTAAAATAAATGGGTTAAATAGCATGCTTATAAGTAATTAGGAAAATACATATCAATTATTACAAGATCTGAAAACATTAATGATAAACTATTAGAATTCTATTTAAAAATGAATGATTCTGATATTAGAGAATTAGGAATTGATAATGAGGTAAATGCAATTTATAATATAATAATAAGATAGTTATTGAATGTGCACTATATTTTCCAGCAGTTCTTTAGGTTTACACTGAAAAGAAATGGCCATAACTTAGTAAATTATTTATGAAATTAATTATTCATAAAGACAAGGTATTATTATATAATATTCCTTTGAGAGTCAAAAAACCTTTGGCTTGTAGTCTTCATGTATTAGCTAAATTATTAGGACCTTCATTAGCATATTCAGAATTATTAAAAGTTTTAGAATAATTACTTTAAGATCCTAATGATGAAATCAAACATGGAGCTGTTGAAAATTTAGGATTATTTTTTGATGCTATTGAAGAATCTAAAAGAGCGTCACTTATTGATATCTTATTGATTATTTAAAAAGATTAAAAGAAATGGAGAATTAGAGAATTAATTGCTAAATAAATTTCTCATTTAGCTAGAGTATTTGATGTTGAAACTGTTTTTTCTATTATTCTTCCAGTTTCAACTAAATTGTGTAATGATAATGTTTATGCTGTTAGAAAAGCAGTATCTATATTGATATTTAAATTAGGCTGCAAAATAAATATTTGAACTTTATGATAAATTTTCCTAAAATCAAAATGAATTGTATTTCAACGTTTTAAAATAAAATATCCTAGGATTTGCTAATAGTAATATGTTTAATTAAAGATAAAGGTATTTTATTTATCCATATTAGTTTTGTTATTATGTGTGAAAAATTAATGAAATATGAATAATTTTATGTTGATTTTCTTGAAGCATTTATCCATTTAGGTTAAGATCCTATTAAAAATGTCAGAATTTCTGTTGCTAAAGTACTTCAAAAACATTTATTTAAACCTAAATAATAAGCAAATGAAGGCTTATTTAAAGAATAAACCTCTATAAAAACACTTTGGAATTTATTAATCAAAGATAATGTTGTTTTAAATTCTTTAAATATTAAAAAGTATCCAAACACTATGTATTATAAATGAAAATATTTAGTTTACAAAAAACTTAATAAATTTAATTGACATAAAGTCAAGTTAAATTTCATTTACAAGAATAACCTCAAATCATCTAACAAGAATAAAAAACTTTAACTGATGAAGATAGATAATAAACATTATCTAATTCAATTCCAGAATAAAGTTAAGAAAATCAAAATAAAGAACTTATGATTTTAGAAGAACAATTTGAAAAAAGTAATCAAATTGATCTAATTGACTGTGATAGTGAATAAGTAAAACAAGACGAAGAAAATACATAAATTATTGATAATAATGAAATGGATATAAAGTAAAATAATTATCAAGACTCTTTATAAAATTAAATCCAATTGGAACCCGAAGTAGAAAAGAAAGAAGAAGAAGATGAACATGATAATTAATAGGAATCTTAATAAAATGATTTAAAAGATGTCTAAGATGATTCCTAAAACAATTAAGAGAATAATGAAAAAGAAATAGAGTAAGAATGATTATTTTATTATGAATTTAAAATTAATTCCATCATCTTAAATTATTTATAGTTTTCTTCATATATTTACTTATAATTTCTAAATTATAAGAATATATATTTCTAAAATGATAAAAATAAAATTAAAATATTATTCTTAGTTATTATTATAAATATATAAAAAATGATAATGTAAAATTCAAAGATATCCAAAGTGGTTTAATGCAAAACCTTTATTGGATCAAATTCAATCCATTGTTTTTTCAAGAAATCCTAAAAGTTTTGACTCAATTTTTTATTAAAATAGTTTACAATTTAATATTTGATTGTGAAGTTAATATCCTTATAATTGTTTTGTAATTGGTTATCTTTACCTTTTTGTTTTAATATCTAATCAAGTTGGAATAAAAAAATGTAATATAGATACATTCAAAGCAAGTCATAGAATTTTATTTAAGTAAATTTCCAAGAGAGATTTTATTTAATATTCCAAATTCGTATATCTATACCTTGTCACATGTGTTTCAAAATGTAAAAATTTATTCCTCGATTAATTTGAAGAAATTAATTGAATCAAGTACTTTACTGTGAACAATTTCTATTAGCAAACAAGAATTGCATTAGTATAAAATAAAAAGTAGTTCCTACCTAATTTTCCCTTGAAAATTATTAATAAATGAATATGCTCCTAAATATTTGATGAAAATTATATGATCAAAATGGCAGGTATTAATTAAATCATGTAAAAGAATTTTTATAAAATTAGATATAAAAGAAATGATTATATAGATTCTCCATTTTAAAAAAGTAATGATTCATTCTTTAGAAGATATCATTAGTATTTCTGAAGAAAGAACATTTTAATTTAAAATCAACTAATCATTAGTATTGTTAGGATATTAATTTAAATCTGTTCGGTATATAGAATAACAAAATGAAAGGATGTTGTTCAATATTATGAATTATTAACTAAAAAAACTACAAATGAAAAATGTAACCAAATTATTCTTAAAAAAAGATTTAGAAATTTAATTATAATTTGACAGCTTTTTATTAAATAGTCATAAATAGTTTTTATCATTTATGATAATAAAAAAGGTTTTTAGAAACCATAAAATTGCTTTCATATAAAAATATTTATTAATTTTTCTTGACTAGATAATATGTTCATAAAATAAACCTTTTTGAATTTAAATTTAAAATTATTTTATAATGTGCTTGAATTAGAATAATTACCTTTATTATTGTAGAACTAATATAGAAGATTATAATTTAAATTAAATTTTTAATCTTATGAAATAAAATGCTTGAATTTCTAGGAATTGGACCACATAAATTTTTAGGTTTAATAATATTAAATAATAATTTTTGATATATTATAAATATAATAGCAATTAAATGAAAATATAATTTCTTTTATAATTGTTATTTAAAAATTCTTTAAGAGTAGAGAGAATGATAAAAAAAGAAAAAAATAATGAGGGAAATAATATTATTACAAATAGGATAATGTGGAAATCAAATAGGAATAAAATTTTGGGAAGAAATAGTTTAGGAACATAGGATTGATGAAAATGGCCAATTAATTTAATAAGACCTTTAGTTTTAATAAAATTTAGATGTTTATTTTAATGAAGTAGATGGAAATAGATACATTCCAAGAAATGTATTGATTGATTTAGAATCAGAAACACTAGATAATGTAAGAGCAAGCAAATATGGAAAATTATTTAGACCAGACAATTTCATTTAGAATTAAGGTGGTACATGTAATAACTTTGCAATTGGACATTATACAAAAGGAAATGAAATATTAAATAAGGTTTTAGATGTTATAAGACATTAAGTTGAAAATGCAGATTGTTTATAAGGATTTCAATTAACACATTCTTTAGGAGGAGGAACAGGATCAGGATTTGGTACATTATTATTATCAAAATTATAAGAGGATTATTTTGATAAGATATTTCAATCTTATTCTGTATTTCCTTTAGAAGAATATTATAATACTGCTATCACAGTAAATCATTTAATTGAAAATTGTTCATAATGTATATCAATTGATAATGAAGCTTTGTACAAGATATGTATGAATAAATTAAAACTTAAAAATATCTGTTATGAAGATTTAAATAACATCATTTCAGCTTTAATGTCAGGAACTACTTGTTCACTTAGATTTCCAAATTAATTAAATAGTAGTTTAAGATAATTAAGTGTGAATTTGATATTATTCAAATCTATTAATTTATTATACCTATTCCGAGATTGCATTTCTTTACAACTTCATATGCTCCTTTAACTTCTAAACACAGTATGTAAAATAGTTCGCTAAAAATATCAGATTTAATTGATCAAATGTTTGATCCTTAAAATTAATTTTGTGCAATTCATTGTAAATAAGGAAGATATTAAACTGGAGCTTGTTTATTCAGAGGATAATTTTCAAGTTTTGAACTTGAAAATTAAATGATGTAATTCTTAAAAAAGAATCATTAAAAACTAGTTTAAAATTTACCTAATAATTTAAATATATCATAATGTAATGTATCTTAGAAAGGACTTGTTAATTCTGGAACTTTTATTGGTAATACAACTGCAATAAAATAAATGTTCAAGAGAATTTATAACAATTTCTAAGCCATATTAAAAAGAAAAGCATTTCTTCATTGGTACATTAATGAAGGTATGGATGAATTAGAATTCATTGAAGCTGGTTAAAATATATAAAATCTTATCTCAGAATATTAACAATATTCAGAAATTGATGATTATGAAGAAGAATAATAAGAATGATTAATAAATTTTTGTATATGATTTAAAAAAATAATTAGTTCATTAAAATATTTTCATTTTATATAATATTCAGATTATTAATTTATAAAATGAATAATCAGAAAATTATCAACAGTACTTTCATTACAAAAAAAAGGGTTTCTGCTGGATCCTTTGGTGTTGTCTATTAAGGATAAGATATCAATACAAGAAATTTAGTTGCCATAAAGATTGACAAAGAAAGTAAAGAAGACTCAAGTTTACTTAGAGAAGTATTAAGATTTTAATTTTAGGCAGAAATTTTAAGAAAACTCTAACATTTATTACATATACCAAAATTGTATTGGGCTGGAAAAGAATAAGATTCATTCGTTCTAGTTATACAATATTTAGGAAGAGATTTAACTCATTATATGAAGACTTTTCGAAAATTTTCTATGAAATGTGTTCTTAACATAGCTGAATAGATGATAAACATTTTAGAAAGCTTACATAAGAGGTATTTCAATTACTTAATTTAGCAAAGTTTTGCATAGGGATATAAAACCTGAAAATGTCTTAGTTGGAAAAGAAGATTAAGAAAATCAACTATTTATTGTAGATTTTGGTATCAGTAAATTTTACAAAGATGAAAATGAATCTCATATGTAACATTTAAATTCAATAGAATCTAGATCCTTTAGAGATAAATAACCATTTATTGGAACAACTAGATATGCTAGCATAAATGCTCATAAAGGTTATTCTTTAAGTCGCAGAGATGATATGGAATCACTTGGCTATATGTTGATATTTCTTCTAAAAGGTATAGATAAATATAATTATAAGGTTAGTTACCTTGGTAAAGTTTATAGTTTACATCAGAAGAGAATAAAATTAAGTAAGTTGGTTAGATGAAAATAAAGATGGAAGTAAGTGAATTATGCAAAGGTCTACCTATTGAATTTACAAGATATTTAGATTATGTTAGAGGCTTATAATTCAAATCAGAACCAAATTATAAATATTGTTAATCTTTATTTAAAAAAGTGTAGATTGAACTTAATTATGTACCTAAGGAATTAGTTTTTGATTGGAATATTACTTAAAAAATTGAAAAAGATGGGTAGAGTAGTAGCAGTAATCTATTAAACAGCAAGCCATCATTGTAAAAAAATCATTAATATTTTATTTATAGATTTAGAAAAACAAAAGATGATTTATCATCAAATAATAATATTTTGGGATCACAATTAAATTAATCAATAGAATAAGAAATTAATTCTTTATTAAAAACTCATGAATAGAAAAAATCTACATTAACTCCAGAAATTCATCGTAAAAAGGGTAGAATATAATCAATAAGCAGTTACAATGATACAATATCAGATATTGATTTCAATAATAGTGTTTTATTGGGAATCTAACCTAGCATTTTAAGTAGATTAAGCAAGATTTCTTTTAATTCAAACTCTAGAGTGAGAAACAGTAAATCTAATCTTTCTTTGACTCCTGAGATAAAAGCAAAAGATAACAACTTATAATTTTAACGTGATTTATATTAAGAGAATTAAAATGGATTAAAGAAACGAAAGTCTTAACTTAGTTATTCTCGTAAAAAGAGGGATGATGATACTATTTTCGAATGTTCATTAATGAATGAAGCTGAAGAAGGAATAGAAAGAAAATACATTGAACTAAAGCTTCGTTTTGTAAATGCGTATGTAATTTTATGTTATTAAATAGTCGTTTCAAATTTTAACTAAATAAAAGTCTAAAGTGAAATTAATGAGTAATTTTTTTTCACATTCTCTACCATATTTTTTATACATATAAAATATCAAATTCATGACTTAGAAATTCTGAGCACATTGTCTGTTTATTTAAAAGCTAATATAATAAATTCTCATTATTACTTTTCACTTTATTTTTAGCTAAGTCAAAGTGGACATTCTTATTATGTGTGCAATGAGTTCCTTTTTCTTTTTACAAAGCTTCTTAAAATTTCATATTGATAGATTTAAAGTATTTACGTTTCTCGGCTGGATTCATAAATAAATATACAGGAACAGAATTCATAATTTCTTTTAGTGTTTTTAACTTGTTAGGATTCTTTCGTACTTCACTATAATCATCACCTTCAATAGTTTCATCTTCATCTTGAATAGGACTATCTTGCATATATTGAGAATTAATTTATTCTTCTTATTTCTTATGTAATTTTAAAATTGCTTTCTCTTCCTTTTATTTTGCTTTTGTATTTGATTATTGTTATTATTAATCTTTTTCTTTAGGTACTTTTTCTTTTCCATTTTTTTTTATTACTTATGAAGTTATCTAAGTCACTTATTGTTGTTCTTATTACTGTTACTATTACTCTTATTCTTCTTATTCTTATTCCTAATTGAATAATTATTCTTCATTTTATTATTATTATACATTATTATCTTCAAATTATTGTTTTTCTTTTGATTTTTGTATTTATTGAATATCTTAATTATTTTTTTTCTTTTTCTTTTTTGGTGCTTCCTCCACTTCCATTTAAGGTGATTCATCTTATTCTTCTTTAAAATGAAATATTTCTGCAACTCTATAAAGTGATTTTCTATTTTAAGGATTAACATTTCTATAAATAATAAGAATTATATTACTCTTATGAAGCTAATTTAAAGACATGATTGCCATATCTTTTGGAATCAAAAGCTGATAAATATGTTTCATTAGATTATTTTTCTTCTATATATTCATATACATATTATATAGTTTTATCTCTAAGTGTTTTATTTGGACTATGTTTTAAAATATCTAAGAAACCATCAATTAGTTCTTTCACTTATATATATGTAACTGTGGAATCACTCATATGTTTAGCCATACATTAAACAAATATTTGGATGAAGTGTAAAGTAGCTCCTTAAACTAAAAAAGTTAATTATATGCAATAATACCTGTCTAAAATTCTGATAGATTTAAAACAGTCTCATTATATAAGGCAATTAATTAAGGAACTGTCTTCCAATTAAAATGTTTGCATATTTTAATTTATTCTTCTATGATTTCTCTAAATAAAAGCATAAATTTATTAATTCTCCAATAATCTATCTTCTCCCATTCAAGCATAAATACATGGAACATCGCTCTAGAGAATTAGATAAATGCAGTGAAATTAGAATAAAACATTCTTGTTAATTATGAAATTTCAGATGCAAGAATCTATTGATTTTGATACTTGTCAGAACTCCACATTGCTTACAATTTTAAATTGCTTTACCATAATAAAGTGCTTTCCAAATTTTTTTATAATCTGACAATAGCAAAGGCTTCGTGAGGACCTTCTTTAACTCTGTGATAGTTTGCTTCCTATTCATCGGGTCTATAAATATTAATAAATATTGCTTACCGAGAAGAGTAATCTGTTGCAAAAAATCCACAGACACTGTAGTCATATATTAATTTTTATTTAAATAAATCAATTCCTCTCTTTTTCATTTTTATATTTTCCAAAGAACTTCATAAATTTACACCTTACTCTTAAATCAATTGAAAATTCATTAATTTTCACAATCCTCTTAGATTATTACTTTAACACTTTTTTATAAATACTCTATTTTTACTTAACATATTATCTTAGTTTGTCTTCTTCCACAATTATGGCATAAAAGAATGTATCTAAAAGTATAGATTGACAATTTCTTGATCCTTTCTATCTAATTTTCTATTAATAATTACATAGGAGGTATCAATCTAATTGTATTATGTATAATTTAATTATCAAATGAACCGGGCATCTCATAAATGATTGAATGGGTAACATTATAACCTAGCCGGTTTAGCTCAGTGGTTAGAGCTTTTGCCTTGTAAGCAAAGGGTCGAGAGTTCAATTCTCTCAATCGGCTGTTCTTTTTTTATTTTTTTTAATATAATATTAAATTAATTATTAATAGGCAATAATAAGAGGTTAATTTTTAATAATATATTCATCTATATATCAAATATATTTCAAATTTTCTATGACCCACATTGTATATCTATACACCATTTAATATTACTCAGGTGTTTAAATCATTAAAGCTCTTTACTCTCTTAATCTTCTTACAATACTAAATACAGATATTTTCGCTTCCTTATTAATTAATAACTATTTTAAATGACAAATGGCTAAGAATGTTCCAGTTCTTCCAACTCCTGCACTGCAATGAATGACTGGCCTTTTATTTTATAATCCAGCCACATTAGTAATTTCAGCTAACATGTCTAAAATTTTAAATTAATTGTTGTCAACAACTCCAAAATCAATCCAACCAGTCCATTAATAATGAATAATTTCTCTTTATTCATCTTAACATTTAAGAATTATTCTATTTCTAAAAAGAGTCTTTGGAGTTTCTTCTTATGAAATTGAATTCACCTCATATGGACCAAATTGTGCCTTCTATCCCACATTAGGCCAATACCTCTCGCATTGGATCTAAGTAAAGCAAAAGGAATACTCTTCCTCTATCACATAAAGCACATAACATGATCACGATTCCAACATTATTAGTCCAAATCATATGCCAAAAATCATCAACAGACTCTGGAATTGGTCCTTAAGTAGCTATGTATTATTTTTCAGCATTATTAACTCCTTTGATGTAATTTGCATTAATGTAGAATTTATCTCGCGGAGTACTAAATTTATTAGTTGATTGAACTTCTGGTTTTACAATCGAATGTGAAACTATAAATTAAATATCTACTTAAACATACATGGCAATATATTTGTATATCGATTCAATCTCTATACTTAAACTGTCTTGATTAGTTATTTATCATGTTCTTTTGTTTCAGTGCTTTGTCTTAAATATTGAAATTCGTATTCGAAATTCCGTTTCCCTATAGACTTCACGAAATCTTGAATGTTCTATGCTCTTTCTAATTCCATAAACCTTTAATCATCTCCACGAAATGATAAATCAAATGGCTGAAGCGGACCATCCTCTTAAGGTTTTTGAATCATAATTAAATAATATTTGTTATAAACTATTGATTAATGTTTATGATCATTATTTCCTCTCTCTCTAACATTTACATTTTTGGATTCTTATTCTTTTGTTCCAACTGTTAAATATTATTTAAATGTATTTCTTTCTTCTTCTTATTCTCTTACCTAAAATGTAATCATTATCCTTTAATTCTACTTTAAATTCTAATTTATAAAATTAATCATAAATCTCATTTGCATACATAAGTTAACACATCATATTAATTTCTTTTTTGATAGATTTGTTCAAAAATTTTTTTTTACTTGATAACATAATAAATTATTAGTTTGATTCAAATACTTATTATTATTAGTTATTGATTATTGAAATTATCAAATAACAGTACTTAACTAAGATAAAATATATGATAAATATGTAATTATTCATAAATTATACGATCGTAATTTAATTCTTTAAAAAACTTAAAATAATATGTAAAAAAAAAATAATTAATAAATTTATTAATAAAAATCACATTTTAAGAACTTAGAAAGAAAATATTAATAATTTATCATTCAATATCTTATTTCTATAAATAAGCATATCCTCATCAAAAAACATTATAATATACATGCATAATTTTAGTTTAATCAATAAATTGATTATTAAAAGTTCTTTAATAGAAATTCCTAATAGAATTTAGTCTTTTTTAAAAAGAATTGCTGTTTAACTCTGTAATATTAATTAGAAGATTATGGAATCTGTGGTTTTGATAGGAGAAATCGGTTCTGGAAAAACCACCCTTTTTAATAAAATAACAAACTCAAATGAATTAACTATATCAGGAGGAGAATCAGTAACAAGAAACGTTTTTTAAAAGGCTTCTTTTTATGGAAAAGGATTCAAAGTAAATGATACACCAGGAATGGGTGTTTTAGAAGATAAAATATAACATTGCGCTGGAATTTTGGCAGCATTGGCTGAAAGTCCAGTCAGTAGAATTATTTTTGTTGTCAAATTTGATAGAACACCATTGATTGCTAAAAAAGTTATGGAAATAACTAAGGCATTTTAAAGATTTAAACCTATAATCACTATTGCTATTACACATTTTGATTTATCAGTATAATAAGCTAACAATAAATAAGATATTTCTAATTTGATATTAAAATAAAATATTCAATCTGTTATTTTTATCAGTAAATTTGATAGTGGTGAGAAGATATGTTAGGAAATAGATTAAATTTTGGCTAATTCTATAAAAACTGATGTCATTTTGTAAGATTACGAGTATTTAAGTCATATGGATCTAGTTGAATACAAAAATGATCCAAGTCAAGCTGAATATGATTTAGAATTATCTTCTAAAAGCATTTAAACAGAATTTTAAAAAATTGCACATAAAATCAAAAATAAAATACCACAAATAGAGACAACTGATCCTGATATTACAAATAAAATGTAAGCACTTATGGATTTTATAAAGAATGAAGGAGAAAAAGTTGTAGAAAAATATTTAAAGGAGCAAGATACTATTTATGAATAACTTGTTCTAGATAATAAAGAAATAATTATGATTTTAGTACATTTTAGACTAAAAAAAGCTTTATCAATTGAGATTGAAGATATTGTTGAAAGAGCTTAGAATAGGATAAAAATAAACAAATATCATTGTTTTAATTTTATCAAAAAATGCAACTATTGTAAAAAAATATGGCTTAAAGTTGAAGGTAGTTGTACAACATATTGTGGATCTGTTCCTTAAAATAAAAATGATTAAATGTTATAAAATGAAGTAGCACCATAAAAATATGATGTCATACTAAAATAGGATGATGTAGAACTAAAATTAAATGGTAAATATGTACAACAAACAGAATCAATATAGAAATTAATTTAATAGAAATAAAAAGAATTAAAAAGCCAAAAAAATTAAATTCAATTGGACAGAAAAGAAAGAGTAGTTTTTAAATCTCCTTGGGGGACGACAGTAATACTAGGAGAATTTGGATGTGGCAATAAAATTGATTGGAGAACTATGGAACCTTTGACTGAAGGAGAATTGAAAGAATTATTGGATCCTGGCTTATCAGATTATTACAAGGCAAAAGATGTAGAATTCAAAAATGAGGAAATGATAAAAAAATATGTATTAAAAGCTATCGATAAACAAAAATAATCAATAAAAAGATTGTGATTTATTATTTTACTATTTAGTATTTATACCTTTTATAAATAATATTAATTTTGCTTAGTATAGGTAAAAAATTATGAAATATATAAAATGTAAACAACCAAAATAATATAATTTTTTAAAAACCATTTAGGCATGTTGCCTTGAATATAAAGGTTTTTTGCATATTTCTATAAAGTTAGCATTGCTGATATAAAAAGTTTTAAAAAAAATTTCAACTAAAACCAAAAAAATTTAAAAAAGGTATTATCTAACCAAATTTCAGCATATAATTCATTAGATATTTATTATTAAGCCATAGTTTGATAATGCATATAAATAATTAGATCTGAGTTTTTGTAATGGATTCTCAAATTTAGACATAATTTCTATTTTTTATAATTAATTAGTAAATTTGAGTTGAATGTTTTGTTTTTGAATTCTTTCATAAACCAATATATATGCATTAGTACTACAATCAATTTGCTAAAATTCTGAAAGATCATTATTTTATAAATATCATATTATAAATAAAAAGGAGGAGTTNATTGGATCCTGGCTTATCAGATTATTACAAGGCAAAAGATGTAGAATTCAAAAATGAGGAAATGATAAAAAAATATGTATTAAAAGCTATCGATAAACAAAAATAATCAATAAAAAGATTGTGATTTATTATTTTACTATTTAGTATTTATACCTTTTATAAATATTGAATAAAAACTTTAAATATCTATTAAAAATACAATAATCGAGCGATTATGTGATGAAAAAGATACAAAAGAAAAAATAATATAAACTGAATAATATACAGGTTCAAATCATCATAAATAATAAGATAATTCTAAATTTGAAAAATACTAAGATAATCTATAAAAAGGAACAAAATCAAAAATTAAACCTACAAATGGTTCAATTTTGAATGAATAAAGTAAATATCACTAGGAATCTGAAGAAGTAAAAAATAATGCAAGTTCTTAAAATGGTAGTTTAATCTAATAACAAAAGAACTAAAGTTAAAATCATAATAATTAGATAAATGATTCTAAATCTTCACTAGATTCAATAAATAATCAAAGTCCTTAAAATGAAAATTTAAAGATTCAAAAATAGAATAGAGATTTATAAATGAACTTCTAAAACAAACCATATTAGAATTATAATCTATTTAGATTGCGTATTAAAAGCAGAATAGCAAAAATGAAAAACAGGAAATTGTTATAAAAGTTTTTGAAACAATTTAAAAGCTAAGCCAATTTGGTATTTTAGTATAACATGATTTTGTAGATTAATGAAAAAGTGAATAAAATCAATTTTTATCTAAAAATTTAATATATTTAATAATTGAATTTCCTTGATTTACCATCTTATCCAAATATGATGTGAATAGAATCTAAAAAATATATCAATATCATATTATAAATAAACATGATTAGTTTATTAGCAAATTATTTTTGAGTTTTTATTAATTTAAAATTTTTGAATAATTAATAAAGAAAATTGATTGATCATTGTTATTAATTATGAAAAATGACTTTTAAAATTTGTTAATAAAAACTAGTAAGAATTATTAATAATCAATAATGCAAAATTAAAAATTTTAAACTGCCAAGCTTTGAAGAATTCAAAAAAGCATATCTAAGAAATGATAAAATAAGACTATTAAAAGTTATTCTAGAGTAAATGGTCAATTTAATTAGAAATATACTAATGTGGTAGATTTGAAAATATTTGCAGTTTAATTGATTTAAATAACATTCTATAATGAAAGAATCAAAGAATGAAAAGTAAAAAAACAAAAATTTTCTTCCTTTTAAATGATCCATACCTGAATATTGATTATAAATAGTTTTTTTATTAGAAAAATACTGGAGATTGTAAACATATGTTGAACTTTTAGAAAAGACCTATACCTATATACATATGGTGCAATTATCAGTATGAATTTTTATGTTAATATTGGATAAGTCATTATTAAGAAGTTCATTCAAGATGAAAAAGTTCTTATTTTAGCATGCAAAGATACATTTTACATAACAAAACACTATTTCTGTATAGTAGAAATCTCATGAGATGACATTGAAACATAAATTAAGCTTAATACAATATCATGAATCTATGGTTGCGTTGTAGGAGTTGTTTTTTATTTGAAAATAATAAAGTTTAAGTTTATATTATAAACTTTTCTTAATAATTATGACAACTTAAAATTAATGGTCTGAATTAAACCTAGAGCCAATAATACAAAAAGTAATGAGAGAGGAGTTTAAGTTTAAGTACTTAATGCCAGTATAAAAAGCTGCTATTCCTCATTTCATAAAAAATTATGATGTGGCCGTAGAAGCATAAACAGGATCAGGTAAAACATTAACATTTTTGGTTCCTTTATTTAATCAATTTTCAAAATAGAAATATTCAGATCATCAATTATTTGGTTTGGTATTATCGCCTGCTAGAGAATTGGCATAATAAATATATGATGTAGCAAAGAAGTTTAATATAGTAAATTAAGCAAAGATTGCATTTGCTATAGGTGGAACATCAAATGAACATGATGTGAAATATTTAAATGAGAAAGGATGTAATATATTAATAGCTACACCTGGTAAATTAAGATAATTATTGGATATGAGTGAATTATAAATAAATGTTAAAACTTTGGAATATTTAATCTTTGATGAAGCAGATAGATTAATGAGTAATGAATACTAAGATGATGTGAGATTCATTCTATCTAAATTACCAAAATAAAGAAGGACTGGTTTATTTTCAGCCACTTTATCATCTGCTAAAATTCATGATTTAATGAAATTAGGTTTAAGGAATCCAGTTTAAGTAAAAGTTAATGCAAATGAGACTATGCCTGTAAAGTTAAAGAATTATTATAATATATTTTTAAATAGAATGGATAAAATTGCTGGATTGGTTGATTTAATAGAAAAGAAATGTTAAAATAACAAGAGTATTATATTTTTTAATACTTGTTGTTCTGTTGTTTATTATAGTATTATATTTAAACAACTATTTCCTGATTGTAATATATTAAGTATGAATGGATAAATGGCTTAAAAGAAAAGATAAAAGATCGTCAGTAATTTTAAAATCACAAATAATGTAATATTATTTACAACTGATGTTTTGGCTAGAGGACTTGATTTTGATGATGTTCCTTTAGTTATTTAATTTGATCCACCTTAAGATCCTAGTTTCTTTATACATAGATCAGGTAGAACAGCAAGATAAGGTAAAGATGGAGAAGCTATTTTATTACTTGAATAACATGAAAGAGGATTTATATAATTTTTAGCAAGATCTAATATTGAAATGAATTAATTGGATAATATTATTTTTGATTGCTAATTTTAATAATTAAAAGAGAAGTGCTTAAATATTGTTACGAAAGATAGAGATATTGTAGAAAAAGGCAAAGCTGCATTTATATCCTTTATTAGAAGTTATAAAGAACATAAATTATAAATATTGTTTTAATTCAATTAATTAAATATAGGTTAAGTAGCATATTCATTTTTCCTTTTAAGAATACCTAGAATAAAAGAAATATTAAGTAAAAAAATAGATTTTGAATAAAGTAAAATAGATCCTAATTCAATACCTTTCTTAGATAAAAATCAAGAAAAACAATTTTTATAAAAAAGGGAAAATAAAGATAAAAAATTAGAAGACAAAAAATAACAATAATTACCTAAGCAATAAGTAGTAAAGAAATAAGAAAAGAATATTAAGAATATTAAATCTATTAGAAAGAAGGTTAAATAATAACATGAATAAGAAGATGATGAAGAATTAAGAGCGTATTGAATATTTATAAATATTAGAGAATAAAATCTAGTAAAGAAATTGAAGTAAGGCAAGATTACTTTGTAATAGTTTAAAGAGGAAATGAAGAATTTTGATCCTGAAGATTTATAAGATGCTGATTATGATAAAGATGATTTGTGATAAATAATTATTGTATATAAAAAATGCTGAATAGACAAATTAAATCTAAGAAAGTAAAAAATCTTATAAAGAAATTTGATGCAGAAGACGAAGATGAACATTAAGAGGAACATGAAAGTCAATAAGAAGAAGTATAATAATAGACAAAATAATCATTAAAATAATTATTGTCTGGAGTTATAAAGAGAGATGTAAAAAGTGAAAAGGCTATAATGGCAGATAAATAGAAAATATTGAATGAACTTACAAGTGAAAAACAAAAGCAAAAAGAAATGGGGATAAAGAAAAGCATAAAAAAGTTAGATAAATATAAAATAGTAGGGCTGTAGTAGAAAAAGGGCATATTGATCCAAGAGTTTCAACGAATAGAGATCAAGAAAGAGAGCTTAAAGTGATTGCAGCTAAGGGTTTGGTAAAAGTATTCAATGTACTTGCAGAAATGAGATAAAAGCAGAATGAATGAAATTGTGGTGGAATTTGTTTGTATGTATTTAATTATTAGAATGCATTTATTAGATTTCTAATACTTAATTATTTACTTTTAATAGTTAATTAATTAATATATAGATATATATTATTCACTTATAGAAAGTCTTTTTCTTAATATCAGGCATTTTCTCTGCAAGTTTGTTTCTTGAATAAGTTACAATCTGAGGGCCTTAATAAGTTTGGTTAAATGAAGGCTCAAAGATTTTATTCTTAAATTAAGAATTTGCCCTTGTTGAATTCTAAGTTATTGAACTTTACTTTGGCTCTTGACTTCCAACCTTTGCAGACTAGTACAGCATCCTCTATTTCTAGAACTATTTTTATGGTGTTGAATAACCAGCATTGAATGTTGGATTAGCTTATACAGGTTTTAATAGGAGCTTTGCTTTCTATTCCAAATACTAAATACTGAATTACTCATGCTTATCCATTGCAATTTCTTAAGGCTTTTTTTAAGTCTATTTAATTGGCATATCGATTGGTTAAGGTTCTTTCTATTTTTATTGTTTGAGATCTTTCTCATAATTTCTTAATTATCTTTAAAACCCATAATTTGGAAAAACAACACTTCTACGTTTTCGGACATAATTGAATGTCTCTTGAAAATTCAATCCTCTAGTCTTCATTATATAAGCAATAACTGCTGAAGCTGATCTTGATACTCCTGCTGCACAATGGACTAATACACCTCCTCTTTTTAATCCTTCGCTAATCTAATTACAAGTATCACCAAAAAGTCTTGCAATATTAGCTGATTCTATATCTAGTATATGATACACCTTCAATACTAATTTAATTTACTTTATGCACAATTCCACCTTCAGGATAAGACACATTTAATCCCGCTGCTACTGTTAATACTGTTTTTATTCCTCTTCCATCTAATAAATTTCTATCATATGCTGCAGTGCAATCTCCCAACCATAAAATATTTCCATTCTCCTCTAAGATCTAATTCATTGACTAATACATTGGATCAAACATACGAAACATTCTATTATTTATTATTTAATTATTAAATTCACATTTTAATATATAATCTAACTTTTTTTTAATTAGTTCCTCTACCTAAACTAAATTATTCAAATATTTTATTCCATCATTTCATCTTTAATTCTAATCATAATATTAAATATATATAAAAATAAATTTCGTTTGTTTAATATTAAAAAGTAGCGGGTTAGCCGTTCCCCGAGGTCGTGTAAGTCAGGGTCGACTATGCTGGGACCGGGGCAAGCCCCAAGTAAACCCAGCCCCATTTAAAAATTGCAGTGATATCATTCTCCTCGTAGGAGATATCAGATATCACTCTGATAAGAACAGATACTACACTTGATCTTAGCCAAAAGGCCGAGAAGGTATGAAATTTAATTGTATTTTTTATTCCTTTATATATTATTATTAATTTTCATATATTATGGGTTTTAATTATTTATTTTATTATTTAATTATTTTTTTAATCATTTTTTTAATTATTTATTTAAATGTTTTCCTTACATTCAACCCGTAAATCATCTTTAATTATTTACACTATCGTTCTTCTTTATTACTTATTCCAAAATATAATTGTTCATAATCATCAACTTATTCATACAAAATAAAATTATTAACTTTCATATAAAATTGAAATAATCTTTTGAGAATATTAATCATTAAGCATCATAATATAAATTTAAAAAATAGTCTTTCAAAATAATAAATTTATTGTACTAATATTTAATGTACTCATCACTTTTTATCTCTGAAGATTCTTTTATTTGATTTATAATATGACTATTAAGTTATAATGATAACTTCAATTTACATATCAATTCTTATCCTTAAAATTACTGTTTCTTTTCTAAATTTTCACCTTCTTTTAACTTAAATTTAAAAAAACATAAATTACTGAATTAAAGATTTCAAGATTTTTATTCATTCTTTTCAATTTAATATTTTATTTTATTAATATAAGCACCTATTGACATAATTCATCTTCTTATAAATGTATATTCCATTCTATTATTTAAAGTTTCATTTAATTAAACTCGAATATAAATTTTTCGATTTCATCTTTATAAAATATGTTTAAAGTCAAACTACAAACTTAAAATTATTCAGCTTCTTTCATTAATTAAATAATTTGATCATAAAGCTTTTTACTTTTTATTATTTTTTTTAATCTAGATTATGAAACTAATAAATATTTTATATAATAAGCATATTTAAAGTTAGCCATCTTTTTAATCAATGATATCCAATTTTAAATTTGTTCTATTTTATTCTAAAAAATTCTATTCAAAATTTATGATTCCTAAGTTTAGGATATTAATAAAATTTTTTGCTTAAATTCTTACATTTTTTCAAAAAATAGTTCACCAAAATTTAATTCAATGGGGGATTATTATAAACTATGTATAATAATGATGTCATTTTTAAAACAATCAAAAGAATTTAGTTTCATAAATTTGAATAATTCCAAATAAATTTGAAAATATTCAAATAAGAAATTCTACTTTTCTAAAATCTCAATTTTCTTTAAAACTCTTTAATGATATGGTTCCTAATTATGAATTAAAAAAATACTTGTATTCCCATCCTTATGAATCTATAAAAACATTCTTTTATTTTATAAAATTCTAAAACTTTAGCAGACAACAAATCAAAATTTTTCTAAAAATATGAATCTATTTAAAATTCTAAATCATCTTTCTTATGACTAGATTATTAGAGTAAAGTAGTATTTAGATCGTACATCTGATTATTGATAATTTAAATAATAGCTTAATAATCTTTACTCATTTACAAAAATCCTGTAATCATGTACTTTTGTTCAATTGCTTCAGGTTAGGACAATTAAAATTTATTCATTTTAAATTCCATTTTTTCAAAAGACAAATGCATTTAATTCATATTTGGAACTAATGAAATTGATCTATGGTTTTATTTAGATTATTGAACCCTTTAAATTTATGATGAATAAGCAATGCTACGATAACCAGTTTCAATAGTTTATTTTCGTTAACTTAATTAAGAATATTATCTGGTAGAAATGGTTTTATTTGATGGAGCAAAAGATTTATTTAAATGAGATGGATTCCTTTGGTGTTTTTTTTAGCTTAATAATAGGTAATCATTTGTTTCCATTTAGTTTATATTGAGTAGGTCCATTAAGTCTAAACAATTAGTACTCATAATTTAACAATAAAATTTATAATGAAGTATAAATTTAATATCATTCATGTTTAGTGATTCTTCTAATAAATTATTAAAATCTATTAGCATAAATTTTAGGATCCTGTGAACTAGTATCTAAATTTTAATTAAGTTTAATAATTTTTTTTGAATATTTTTCAAATTACTTCTATACATTATACTCTTACAAATAATCAATAATACCAATATGATATCTATATCTTATATCATCACACATAAAAGTGTTTGCTTGATTTTTTGGAATTAGATTTTAATTTTTTTCATTAAGAATCTTAAAAACAATTAAAGAATAATCAATTAATCCTTAAGACTTAAAGAAATTCGAATCTTTAATAGCATTTTCTGCAATATAACTAGCATCTTCTTGGGAAATATATAAATATTTTTCAATATTCAAGAAATCTAAATCTTTTAGTACAACCTTCTATAAATTAGTATCTTTTTTTGCTACTTCTCTATCATAACTAGAGCCTTTAAGATCATAGATTCTAAATGTATTGGAAGTTTTTGCAATATTTCTCATAACAATTATGTTAATATTTTTTTGATTTTCTTATTCAAAAGTGAAAACACCATAGATTTTAGCTATTAATGTATTTGGATTAGATAAAATGTATTAAAAATAATTTTTGAGCATAGAAAGTATGATTTTTAATTCTTATTAAGTAACTGTTTTAATAATCAATTAATTATCTTGAGAATAAAAGAAAAACTATCCTGATTTGCCTCCTTCATTTTTACTGGCATTTGTGATCTTCTCAAAATTATTATTAATATTGAGAGATTCATAAATATCCAATTTATCATTTTCTCTATTCATAATTGCATGAAATATTATGGGAGTATATGAAACTACCTTTATTTATGGATAATCTTCAACTAAAGAAATAAAATCTTAACATAAATTATAAGGCATAGTTGTAATGATTTAATCATTAAGAAATTTATAAATCTTTTTTTCCTCATAAATATTATCAGATTTCTGATTGACAATTTCTATATCTAATGAATTGTATTTAGAATATTAATCAATTTAAAGTCCTGCAATCATTTTACACATAATTTACCCTCTCTTTTTATTTTGAAGTACATTAACAAATGGATTATCATCTGTTTAAGATTTTTCTCTATTTATTATTAATTCTGATTATCTCTATGTAATACCACTAGTTAGAAGACTAATATCTTAATCAACACTACTATTATTTTTAGATAATTCTAGTTCATTCTCTTCTATGATTTATTTTTATTTCTTTTTATATCCAAACATCTTTAACAATATTCTTTTAGTGTAAGGATCATTAATTCTAATTATAGGTAAAAGTATAAGTATCAGAATATCAAAAAATGCTGCTGTGTCATACATTGCATTCAATCTCAAGTCCCATTGATATGTACAACTTAAACTAGCTAATAATTCAACCAATTATGCTGAAATTATTAAAATAAGATAAGTTAAAAAATAAATGAAACTAAATTTTAGAAATTTTTATGCTCTTTCTTTATATTAGTTTGGAATGTTCTTTTTGATATAATAAATTGAATATCCACCAATTGAGATGTATATTAATATTGTTAGAGTATATCCTAAGGTTATGACATAACTATGTAAATCATTAAATTTACTCTGCCAACAAGGATGTAACAATCGAGCATTTTCCATCAACATTTTTGCCTGTCAAACTCAAAGAAAACACTATAACACAAATTATCAATGTCAATATTATGACTCCTAGATGTATTAACCATTAAATGTTATTTTTAGCTTTGAAACTGGTTTTTACTTATCTTGTTAGAAAATAGAAAAATGCCAATATATAAAAATATTATCCTAAGTCTAAATGAAGCATAAGTGAATTATTAATACGTGAAATCAAGGTCAAAGCTGCAGCAAACGAACATTCTAATGAATTATTCGCTAAAGGTTTCTTTTCTTAAGAAGAAATTGCAGATATATACCACTATATCGCCATAAGAATTTCAAATATAAAACTGCCTAAAAAAATATCCCCTGGACTTTATCTTAATTAACTTTTATATAAGAAGATAATTAATAAGCAAGTGTCCAAAATTAAGGAGATTGAACATCCAATTATATAAAACCAAATACTAACTTAGTTCATCAAAATTAAATTTAAAAGAGGATCTATTGTGATGATTTAATAATTATACCTGAAAAGGATTTATAAGAAGCTTAAATTTTGAAGATTTAATAACAAATTTCTTAGGTAATAATTGTTTTATTCATTACTTATATTAATAAAATAAATTTTAGTTATGAAGGTAAGTATTATGATTATAATAATTTTAGTTAGCTGCATCTGAAGCATTCAGAAAATTAAAATTGAAACATTATTAATAGGCTAAAGTAACTACGACTAAATTTTATTAAACAAAACCATTTTTTTCAATGCCTGAATAAATTGAAAAGGAATCTGGTGTTTTAGCACCAAAGAGAGTTAATTAAGTTGATTTATTCAAAAGGTATACTTATGAAGTATTACCTGCTCTTGAACAATCAGTAGAATTAGATTTGCTTGAGAAAGTATTTCAAAAAGTAGATCCAGTTGTAAGGGAATCAATTACATAAGTAAATAAAAAAAATTAAATTAGGCTTACATAAGAAAATAAGTAGAATAATTAGCATAGCAACCTGACCCATCTACAATTAAAGATTTAGAGGATAATACAAAAAGTAGTATGCCAAGAGAAAAGGCTAAGTTGTTTTTATAAAATTGGTTAGATTTAAATCCAATTTAAATTGGAAAATGGATACCTTTAAATTATGAATTATTTAAGAAAACTTTTAAATATTTATCTCCAGGAGATTTTTAAAAAAATTTGATTGAATTATCAAAGAATTTTTCACTTATGATGACACTTGAAGGTTTTAAAACAATGGATTATGTGGATTCAAGTAGAAGAATACCATAAATATTCAATTATTAGAAATTATCTAAAGAAAATTTCAATAAGGAAGGATTTTTCATAGTAATGTTTAATGTTTTGAAAGGTGATTTCAATGATTAACTTAAGAAACATAGAAATAATGAAATATTTTAAAGAGTATTTGCTACAAGTGTGAATTTCGATGCTTTATTGACAGTGATTTTAAGTCATTGGGAATTGGTATAATAATTAAGAACAAATGAATAAAGAAAAGAATTCTTTAAATCTTTAGTTGATTAATTATTATAAAAGATTGATAAAGAATAAGCAAATGCATCAATGCCTGAACTATTATTTTCTACAGTAAAAACATTAAAATTCAAAGACTTTACATTAGATCTCACTAAATTTGTGAATAATCCTTTTCCAGTTCCATAAACATTGATAGAGAATAGATTTGGGGTATATAAAGAATTAATATAATTAGGAATAATATTATGGATATTCAAGTAATTTACTATTTTATGGAGATCATGGTGCTGGTAAATCTGGAGTATTAATGTAGGCAATAATGTTTGCTTAATAAACTGGATGGATAGTAGCAGTAGTTCCATCTGGATATAAGTAATAAATTATAATTAAATATATTAGTTGGACATCATTAAAATATGAAGCTAAAAGACATCCTAAGACAGGATTATATATGTAACCAAAAGCAGCTTAAGAATGGTTAGAATAATTTAAAGAAGCTAATTAAGAACATTTAAAGACCTTCTTAGTTGATTTAAGTCTTTATGGTAAATTTAATTTGAGTGGTGTTCATGATGATGATCCTGATCCTTGTCCTAATTTATATGATAAAAGAAGAGAATATCATTTTAAAGATTTTGAATAATTTATTAATAAAGAAGAAAAAGATTTTGAAGAGGCATAAGATCAAATCATGTCTGCAAGAATTACCTTGAAAATACCAAAACCATAATATTTATCAGAAATTATTGATTATGGAATATCTAATGCACACTATGCTACTAATGCCGTATATGAAGTTATGGAACAACTTTATAATACTACTAAATATAAAGTTTTAGTGGCTGTTGATGGAATTAATTGGTTTTATAGACCATCATAATTACCATCTTTTCGTTATGAATCTGATAAAAATCTTAGAGTAATTCTATCTAATTTATTATTTTCAGGGATATGTACCACCATATCATATGTCATTACCTCGATTATTTATGCATTTTGATGGCCATAAAATTAAAAATGGTACAAAAATTACAGCTTCTTCTATTTATAAATTGTTCTAACATGACTTTTAACCAAAACATGTACTCCTACCATAAAAATATGGGATCAAATTAACTGGAGCTCCTCTAGATATGTTTAGATCGTTTTGTGAATATGGTATTCAAACTGGTATGTGGAAATGTGATGAGTTTTCATAAAGTACTATGGAATAATTTTGGATGGAAACTCAGGGAAACTATTTTGAAACAATTAAATGCATGAAAGTACATTGGAGAGATATATGAAAATGTTAAATATTTTTAATAATTTAAGAATAATAGAAGTTTATACATATTATTAAACAAATTATATATATATATGCATATAATCTATATTAATCATTTCAATTTTAACGAATAAATTATGAATCCTTGTACTATTAATTTAAAGCTTGGATTTAGTTTAATAAAGATTAAGTCCATTATTATATTGATAAATCTAAAGATTGAATTTCTTATTTATTTTCATCTTAAACCTCTTCAGTTTCATGTCTACTTTTTTATGATTACTCGACACAATTTTCGACATTTTTTTATATTTATACTTAAGAGAGTATTGGTTATAATGGATTTAAAATTATATGGTATGTGGTAATTACTTTTTTTAATTTACGAATTCTGGATTCTTTTTTACCAACTCTACCTTCTTTCATGTAAGTATTAACGATTGACTTACACGTAGATGCCAATAACTGATACTCTTAAGCAACCTTTTTAAATATTCAAAATGATTGATTTACCTCTAACAAAGGCTTTTTTTGTAAGCAGATTTTATCAATAATCTCTTACCTAATCTCTTTATTGATCTTACTATATTATTTTTTCTCCTCGTCCATTGATTAGTATTTGACCTGATTAATTTATTAAAATAAAAATAATTTACAAAATTTTAAGATATATATGATCATTGTATTATTTAGATAATCTTGATGTACCTATCTTATTTAAAACAATAATATATAAAATATTTTAAATGAAATTGTGAATTATAGAAAAACTAAAAATTAATAAACGTTATTTAATAAAATAGGTAATATAATAATTATGAGAATAATAAAAATATATCAAATATGATCCAGTTTTTCTAATTATTTTTTAATCTGCATAATCATCTTTTAATCATCATTTTCTAATCCTTAAGTTTGGTTCATATTTTTTAACTATTATAGAATACAATATTTACTGATTATTATTCAATTAACTATTTTTTAATTCTCTATTCTTTCAAATAATCTTTAATAACTAATTTTTATTCTGATTAACTTGATTTAGGTGGTTCAGGTGGTCTTGGCAAAGGAGGAATATGTTTTTTATTATAAGTGGCATGTTCTCTTAAATAAAAATCTCCTATACGTCTTGGAGAAATAGGAGTAGGAATATTTTCTAATGGCTTAAGTTTAACTTTTTTATTTCCAGATTGATCCTTATGTTCAACTCCAAAATAAATATGTTTTTCTTTAACTTTTTCAGATAATTCTCTATATTTTTTAAAATCAGGTTCATATTTAATTTTTCTTATATTTTCATCAATTTCCTATCTCTTTTCTTAAGAAACATGAGGTTAATATCTCTATTTAACTTCATTATCATATGATCTAAGTAAATTAAGTCTTTCTTATGCTTTAATTTTAGATTCATCCACTTTTAAATCTTATTCTTTATAATATTATCTAGCTCTCTTATAACTTTATGAATAATATTATGCTTAAAACTTATTCCATTGTTTTTCTCTTTCATCCCACTATTTCTATCTATAAGCTGCTTTCTCTCTTCTAAGATCTTTAATCTTTTTATCGAATTACATAATTTCTTATATATCAAATTCAGGATTTTTCATTTCTTTTAATTTATTTTTTCTTATTTCTTACAATTAAATCATATAAGAAGCATCCTATTGTGCATACTTTTCTGCAAGATGTTATTATTTCTTTTTTTCTAAATATCTTCTATTTTATTCTTATAAATCTTCTTCTCTTTATTTTTACTTTTCTCTTAATTTATTTAATCTTTATTCTATTTCTTCTCTCTTTTCTTTAGTCTTTGCTTCTTAAATCAAAGCTTATTACTTTCTTATTTTTTGTTCAGTCTTTTAAATCTTCTCTTTTTAAATTTCAATCTACTTCAATCTTTATTCTTATAATTCATTCCATTCTTTCATTTATTTTTTAATAAATTCTTATCTTTATTATTCTTTTTAAGGATCTACTTCTGGTTTAACAATTGGTTCTCTATAAATACTTATTTAACTCATTTCAGCCATACTATTAATAATAGATTAAGATGCATTTTTATTTAACTAATCTAATTTTAAATGTCTTTTAAGATGTTCAATCTTCTCTTCAATATATAATAATTTTTATACAAGTTCTCTTCTCACATTTATTATTTATTGTTTCTATTCCTATTATTCAAATCTAATATCCATATCATCAATATCTAAAATTTATAAATTAACTTCTCTTCTACTCTTCTCATATTTCTATAGATCTTTTTTAATTAATTCTTTTTAAAGTGCTTTAATTTTAGTTTATTCAATATTGTTCTTAGGATCTTGATCATCAAAATGATATTAATATTAATTAATCTACAATCCTTAACTAGCTCTTTCTAATGATTCAATCATTAAATTTGAAGCTGTTTATTTAGCTTATTGGGTCAATTCAAGATTTTCAAATTATTAAGTGAAATATTCATTAATATTTCCATAATTCTATTGAATCTCTGTATTCAATGTATCATTTAATCTTTTAATCAATAATTAAGGTTTTTCTAATTTATGATTTACTTTAACATTCTATACATCCAATTCTTTATATTCTACTACTAACACTCCTTCTTTTTTGCCTTATCCTACTATATCAAGATGATGAATCTATTCTTATTTTGGAACTATAGATTCTCCAATCAAATGAAATTCTTCATCCTTCTACCATACTTCCACTTTTAAATCAACAGTCTTCTTTAAATCTAATGTAAACTTTTAATTCCAATTGTTTCCTACAGTTGTTTGATGAACTTAAGTCCCATACTTTATTTTAACTAAGAAGTTAGAAAGTGGATTATCGTAATTTAAAATTTCGAGATTAAGTTTCATATTTTAATTATAGGTGGTTTAATCATTCTAAATGTATTTCTCCACACATTAGCATTATCTAATTCTTTTCTAGATATCAACACACTATCCAATTTTTTTAACGTAGGTAACAATCCAATTATGTACAATCTAAAATTTGGAATAGCATCAAAAGGATTTCCATGAACAGTCAATGTTCTCAATTCTATCAAACATTATAATTTATCAAATTCCATTATATCTTTTAATTTATTCGCATGTAAGTATAATGCCTTCACATTTGGTAAATCACCAAAATTCTTTATTTAATTATAACAATTACATAATCTAAACTTTCTATCATATTATGTGACAAATCAATCCATTACAATTATTTACAATTTATCATTATTTAATCGATGATATTGTAAAAATTATGCAATGATGTTAATTTATTATAACTTAATATCAATGAACATTAAATTAATTGTACTTAAAATTCTTTCTTTGTTTATTTTTTCTCATCAATTGTTGGCTTATAAACATTTGTTGATTATTAAACAGGTTAACCAATAGTACGAACTATTACAGGTGTCAATTTCTCTTCCTTTTATCTCTATAACTCCCTTTTCTCTTTCTCTTTCTCATCTCCATCTAACTTATCCTCATCTTCTTATTCTTACTATTGATTCTATTACACTTAAATATTCTCATTCTCTTATTATTATTATTATTATTTCTCCTTTTTCTTATCTTCCTTCTATTCATCCATTGGAGCTAACTTACGTTTACCTTATTTTGGTATTGCATGTTTTAAATCACCTAAAGATTTGATATTTAAATTGGAGAAATCCAAAGGAGGAGCATCATATGAAATTTTTGTATCCTACATTGTTGATTTAGACATTTTTTATTTCATTAAAATAAATATAAATCAGCAAACATCCAATTTATAATTATCAAAGTTAATATATTCTTTACCAAACTATTACAATATATTCAAATTCAAAGCAGAATAACCTATTGTCTATTAACCATAAAATATTCAAACTTAAGATCTTTTATTCTTTTTATGATCAATCAATTTCTATTATTTTTTACATAGTATTATATTTTTTATTTAATTAAGTAAGATTATATATATTTATTTTAATCTTTAAGATTAAACAAATTTTAAATAAAAATTCAGTATTAAAATTACAAGTTTATTGATTTTATTGGGAAATTATTTATGTATAATTTATTCGCACTTTTTTTTATTCTAAATTAAAAACCATAAATCAATTTTTTATTTGATTTATTATTTTTCAGAAACTTGACAAATTTATTTATTATTATCTTAATTGAATCCTATTAAATATATGTAAAAATTTTAATCATGGTAGAGAATTTATGAATTCTTTGAAAAAGTAGAGAGAAGTAATTACCATCAGTTGTCTAAATTACTTTACATATCTATCTTAATAGAATCTCATTTCGATTTTAGTGTAAAAAAGAATCTAAATATTATACTAGGAAACTAAAAAATTCTCACTTTTAATTTAATGCCCTTATTAATTTCAGTATCATCTAAATTAAAGTTCAAAAAAACTTGGTTTGAATTTAAAATCTTCTACTATCCAGTTTTAGGGATTTTCTAGAGAAATCACAATTTACACATAACATTGAATTTATCTCTTACTTTTAAAAACTGCCCAAAATAAAAAGCATGATCTTTCTTGCTTCTGACATAAGTTCTATTGAACTACTATTTTATTGAAATATGCTATACTACTAATACTTTTTTTATCTAGCTAAAACACTATTTATAAAATGATATATTTGATGACACAAATTTTCTTGTCTCAATGATTTAAATTTCTTTTATCTCTTCAAGGTAGAAAAATCTGATGGCTTACATTGATATTGAAATTAAGTTGCACAAGCTTATTGAAGAAATATTCACAGAATCATACTGACTCTTTTCCATTAAACTTTTTATTATATCGATCAATTTATCTTTGACTCATTAAAGCATTTAAAATGGTGTGACATTTTTAGAAATTACATATAGATAATTTGTTTAAGAGAACAAAATCTAAATTAAAATGTAACTTATATATATACTTGCATCACTAATCAATATATATATTTTAATTTAAGCTCTTATGTCATAATAATTTAAATAATTTTTCGTAATAATTGACTTGAACTATTAATGAAGATAATGATTAGATATTTTATTTGAATATTTTTTAATAGATCTATTTATAAGTTAAGTAACTGTAAATAACATAAAGAAAATGATTAAATTTTAAGAAGATTATAACAATATAATTTTAAATTCTGATTTATAAAGTTTAGAAAATTGAATATATACATTTGATATATAAAGAATTTATTAATAATTATAAAAAATAGATTTTTAATTCAAGTGTGATTCAACAACAGCTTTTTTTTTCCTAATCTTTTGATTTTGATTATAATTATTGAGTATTATTATTATTACTAATAAAAGAATCATCAATTCCATTTTCTCTTCCAATTTTGATTCCATGAATTTCATTTTATGGGTCGATTTCATTCTTATTAATTTTTTCTAAAATTTATTTGGCAGTCTTAAGAAATACATCTTCTACATAATTCCCGATCAAAGCACTCACTTCTATAAATTCCATGTCATTATTTCTTGCAAATGTTATTGCTTCTCCTTTTGAAACTTGTCGACTAAAGATTAGGAATAGATAATTTACTCTGCTTCTAAATCGCTTTTATTACCAACAATAGTAAAAGTCATTTGAGGATTATTTCCATGTTCCTTAACATCTTCAAACCATTGAGAAACATTTTTAAAGGATTCTTTATTAGTGATATCATAGACTATTATTACACCAGCAGTGGATCGATAATAAGAACGAGTAATCGACCTGTAAGTCTCTGATCCTGCCTATTTAATATAGATTTAAAAAATACTGTATCCCAAATTTGTAGTTAAATACTCTAATCTTCCAACATTATAATGCTTGTACTGATTTCCATACAAATAGTGACATCGTTATTTTTTATGCATTTACTATTGCATTGCTTAACAAGACAAGATTTACCAACACCTAAATAGAATATATTTTATAAAAACTTGAATCACCTATCAATATAAGTTTAAAGCTGTAACTATATGACATAATAAATTAAATAATGAAACTTAAACTCTAATTGAATCTCATAATAAATTTGATTTAATAACAAAGACAACTCAATTCTATGAACAAAATAAATTTTGATTCTTTTTGTGATTTAAAATTAAAAAATATATTTTTCAAAATTATTTCATCAAATTTTTGTTTCTTTTTTTTTTGACAGATATTAAAAAAACTAATTTTATATTGAGGAATAGAAATTTAAATAAGCTCTCTGTTAATTTCTAATTGTGATCTATTTATTTATAACAATTGATATTAATAGTTATCAATACTATTTACTTTGAAGACTTTAAACTAATTTTCGATTTATAAAAAGGTTTGTATAATTATAAAAGTTATTTGAAATATTTTTTTATGAGCTTGAAAAATATTATTTTTTAAAAAGTAAAATCCTACTTTTGTTTGGTGTTAGGATTAGTTTTAATTATGTACATTAATAATCATCTTTTTTACACAGTTTCAAAATTTAGAATTGATAGTACTATATATTATTTTGTTCTAATATATTAAAATTGGCAATAAATTTAAGTTTGGAAATTCTTGTTGTATAATTAGAAGACTAAGAGGGTTAAATTTGGAATTTATAAATCTGAAAATATTTGATTATTAAATTAGCAATTAATTAGATATTTGATATGAAGATTTTTCTGTAGCTCTATTTGATGATTTTAAAAACTATAAACTAAATATTGAAAAGATTGTTAACTTTTATAAATTTTAGAAGACAAAAAAATAAAAATCCAATTGTAAATTCTGATTTTATAAATTTTAACTGAATATGGAAAGGAAAGATTTAAAAAAAAAAAATAATATAAATATATTATTTATTTATAAATCTATTATAATATTTTTAGAAGTTTAATTCAATATTCAACAACAGCCTTTATTTTCTTTACTTTTTGGCTGAAGCTTTAATTATTTTTTAATGTTTATTTCTGATCCAATTCTGATTCCATTACTTTATTTTGAGAGGTCGATTTTATTATTATCTATTTTTTGTAAAATATTTTTGGCAGTCTTAAGAAATACTTCTTCTACATTTTCCCCTGTTTTAACACTAACTTCTAAAAAATCAATGTCATTATTTCTTGCAAATGTTATTGCTTCAGCTTTAGAAACCTCTCGTCTAAAAATTATGAATATATAATTTACTATTCTTCCAAATCGTTTTTATTACCAACAAGAGTAAGACTAAAATCAAAATTATCATCTTGTTTAATTTATTCTAACCATTGAGAAATAGTTTTTAAGGTAGAGCTTCTCGTAATATCATAAACCATTATTACACCAAGAGTAGATCGAAAAAAAGATTTAGTAAAAGATTAACATCTTTCTTATCCAGCCTATACAAATATGTTATTTAAGAATACTGTGTCCCAAATTTTTAATTGAATGTTTAAATCATCCAACTATATAATTTTCAATTCAAAATTCACACCAAAAGTAGCTTATATCTAATTTTATTTGAATTCACTATTTTTAAATCGGTAAAGAAGACTTGTTTTACCAACACCTAAATAGAATAATAACTATATACATACATGTGTCACCAACCAATATAATTGAAAATTGCTAGCTATATGACATATTTACTTATAAAATTTAAACAAATATTACATTTAATAAATTAAATAAGGGTATTAACAAAAAGCAATTTTTTTATGAGAAATTTTATAAAACAATTCAAGCTTATAATTTTATAAAATATAATTTGATTTTTCATTTTTGCCATCCTATATTTACTTTTGAGATTGAAAACTAGTCATTGTATTTTTTGATGAGCCCTGAACAATTCTATTTGATTCGTCAAGGTTATTTTAATGAAATCTTGTTTTTTATTCAATATTATTTTAACTTTAGAAAAGTTTTGATATTTTTTTATTCTCAGGTTTGATAATAAGATTGTAGTTTTATTTTGTACTTTAATAATCATCTTTTTGGATTTTTTCTTTAATTTGATCTGCTTCACAATATATTATACTAAAATAAATGCTCTTAAATAATAAATTGAATTCTTATACAGAATTATTACAGAATAATTGATATTAAAACATATTTTATCATAGGATTTATTCATTATAAGTTTTAAACTATTTTGTAAATTTGTTATTTTAATGTTTTTATAAAAATATATATAAAGAATATGTTAATAAACTTTGAATTAACATTTAATACTTTGAAAATTAATGTTTCATAATTACAAATTAAGAAGGCTTAAATTTAATATTATATCCCTCAGTAACTTTATTCGATAAGTTCAAAACTATAAATAAAGTAATGAAAAAATTATAAATTTCGATAATTCTTAGTAGATAAAGAACATAAAAATACAATTTTAAATTTTGATTTTATATATTTTTACAGAATAAATAAAGGAAAGATAAAAAAAATTTATGCTAGTTATATTTCCTATTTAATAAGAACTTATTAGTCTACTATAACTTTTATAGAATATTTATTTCAATATATGGTTCAACTAAACTCTAATTGTAACTAATAACATATTTGATTTATTAAAAAATAGAAAACTCAAAATCTAAAGTTCATATTCTTTCTTGCTCAATCAACTAGCCATTAAAGTAATTAAAATCTTGAATTATAAATTATAAAAAAATCTCAGCAATCCTCAATTAATTTTAATCCTTAGATATCTTAAATCAATTAGACAAAATCAGTATATAATAAAAGATATCAATTTATTGAATCTAAAGCTAAAAATGAGAAAAAGATATATAATAAATAACAATAATTTAGAAATAATTTAAAATTAAATTAAATCTTAGATCCATAAGGTCCTGTTAGTGTTTTTGAATAACTTTTTAATAAAAAATTGAAATATGATTTTAATACATTTGTTAATTTAATTTTTATAATCTCATGCAATAAACAACAGATTATGATGAAATGCAGCATTATCTTAAACTTGCATAAGAAGGTGATAGTGATGCATAATTCAGAGTAGGATTGATGTATGAAGATGGAAAAGGTGCATAATAAAATATTTAAGAATGTATTTAATGGTATTTTGACTTATTTACTTTATAGGTATTAATTAGCTGCTAGTAAACATGCTTAAGCAGCATATAATCTAGCATCTATTTACTATTTAGGTAGAGTTGTTGCTCCTGATTATAAAATTGCTCATAAATACTTTAGTAAAGCAGCTGAATTATAAAATGAATAAGGAATGTTCTAATTAGGTTTAATGCATTTATTTGGATAAGGAGTAGAATAAGATTTTGAAAAGAGTAGAGCTTGGTTTGAAAAGGCTGCTAAATTAGTATTTATTCCATTTTTATAATTTAAAGGGATCAGTATCTGCCATGAACAATCTTGGTAATATTTATAGATCTGGTATTGGTACTCATGTTTAAATTGAAGAGGCTAAAAAATATTATAGAATGGCAGCAGATAAAGGAGATTTATGTGCTATGACCAATTTAGCCACTGTACAATTGTAATCAAATCCAATTGAAGCCTTTGAATGGTACTTCTAAGCAGCAAAAGGAGGTTTTGAAAATGCTTAGTATAATCTTGCTGTTCTTTATGAAGAAGGAACTGGAACTAAATAAAATTTATAATAGGCATTATACTGGTATAAATAAGCAGCATAAGCTGGTAATATTGAAGCTAAAGAAGCTGTCACTAGATTAAGTCCAATAGTTTAAAATTAATAATAAAATGATAAACAATAGTAAGGTTAAAATACATAATAATCATCTGCCAAAAAAGGTGGATGTGGCTGCATTGTATTTTGATATTCATTATAACTATTTATTATATATATAAATTAATAATGGAGAATATTGAAGTGGAAGTTAAGAAATAATTGAATTATTTAAGAGGTTTATAGAGTTATCTCTCGGAATCATCAGCTAATCCTAAAGATTTTGCTAAAATTATAGATATTTACAAAAATCCAATACATAGAATATTAAAATTAAATTGTTATCCATTACTTAAGACCTTTCCTTCATCTGAACTTGTTTGTTTAGAATTAGAGAAAGATTTTAGCAATAAAGATTTTGAAATACAATTACTCTCACTCAAATTAGCATATTCCTTACCAATTAGTAATCTTATGCAAATTGTTAAATCATATGACACAGCATTTTATTAGATTATAGAATAGTATAATCTCAATATTCATTAGGTCTTTTGATTTTCATTATGAAAGGTTGTGTGCAGTTAATTCTATTTTACAATTATTGCTTACAAAAGAAACAGAAGTAGATTCAATTGATATGCCAAAACAAACAATAACTAATATTTACTTGAGAATAGCTGAAAATTGTTTTTCTAATAACAGAGACATATCAGCTAATTGTATAATCTGTTTATCAGAATTTTTATAGTGTAAATTATAGAATCCAAACAATCTTACATAAGTCAATTATGACACACAATAAATTAAATAGTATCTCTTATTAAGACTTGAATTGCTTTATGAAAAAATTTGTAGCTATGAAGTTCGTATTAGATCCAAGATGTTATTATTATTATCTTAGATTTTGGTTGATTCACCTAAATAAATATAGTAACAAAATACAGTCTAATAAAACTAAAATACACTTATTCATAAGATAAATGTCATAGATTTTAATAGCAAAATTATTAAAGCTGGATTATATGATATTCTATAATATAATTTTGAAATAGAAATCATTGTATAAGTTTCCAATTTTCTTATCAATGTTATTTCTCAATGTAAATCATATGAATTTTTTAATACAAGCTAGATTGTATGGTAACTTTTTGATTACATAGATAAATATATAAAGAAAGTGAATTATAAAAAAGAATTAAACCAAATTTTACTATAAATTCTTTAGTTGGATATGGATTTGAATACAAATATAGCAATATCTATAAGAATTTTAGAGATATCTTTCCTTATATCAAACTAATTAACTCGATTGTTATTTCTTCTTTATTGTTTCAATAATTTAATTTAAAAATCGATTGAATTGCTTTACTAAAAAAAGACAAGTGCAATCTTAGGGTTATATAATTAGACTTGGTTTCTAACAAAAATAAAAGATGAACCTGAAGAACTAATTTGCTGCTTAATCATAGCTGCTATTCATTAAGAAACAAATAAATCTATTTTATTAGAAATTATGGAAATCTGTCATGCTTTTATTTGGGATGGTTGCAATATTGAAGCTATTATTATGTATTTATTATTGATAGAAAAATGTATTAATGTTATCCCATCTGATGAAATAAGATTAGAAGATCTCATTATTAGAATGAATAACAATTAAATAAGCTTCAACCAAAAAATTTAAACACTATTAATTATTACAAAAAAATTCACAGAAAGTAGCTAAAATTGCAAATTAGATTATATTAATATCTTAGCTGAATTCAGAACTTTTATGATTTAACCTATTTAAACTTAAATTTGTTAACTTAATCTATTGTAAAATGTATATAAGATTTTATATTATTTATCAATAAATTTTCATACACCTGAAAATCAAATCAAACAATAAATACTTGAATTGCTTTCAGATTATAATGATAATTTATAATAAAGAAAAAATGATCATATAGCAGAATAATTAATTGAATATAATAGAAATTTTGTAAAATCACTTTAATACAAAGATTAGCTCCAACAAGATATATTATAAATTAAGATTAATAATTAAATTGATTCTACTAATCAAAACTTATAAAATCTAACAACTTATTAAATAGCTTACAATATATTTTAATAAAAGTAATTTTCCTTTGAATAAAACACTCTCATAATGAATTTAAGATCTTTGCAATTACCTTAAAAAAATATATTTACTGAATTATAATTAAACTAAAAATTAATTACTGGAGTTAGTGATTTTGTATAAATTTATTGTTCTCACACATTAGATTTATAAAAGTCTTGCATATGTTTAGGAATCAGAGTAATCAACAATTGTCCATTTAAATTAGATAATTTAGGAATCAAAATATTATTAGATAGAAATTCTTATATCTAAAATAATTATAAACTTATAGAAGAATTGCCATCCTATTAAGAAAAATAATTGTTTTATGTTGTAAAAGTAAATCCAAAGCTCTCTATGCATTTTGCTTTTGATTTAATATTATAAGATATCAAGAATGAATCTTCATTGTCTTTTGCTATCAGAACATAAAATTATAGAATTAGTATGCTTGAATTTCTTATTCCTAATACATTTTTGTATTTATCATAGAATTGTTTTTAATATATAACTTATGATACATCTTTAATTATAAAATGTTATTTAGAAGGAAATTATTTATAGCTTTATAAAAAATTATTATCTTAGCCATTTGCAACTGTTATCTTAGATAATACAAATCAAGTATTTTAATATTCAATTAAATCAAATTTAAATCTTGATTTGATTGCTTAAAATGTTTCAAAAACAATAAACATTGGGTTATTATCCTATTTGATTAATGGCCAAAACTTAGCAATCATAATATCAAATATCTCAACCTAATCAAATTCAACTGAAGTGTTGTTGGAGGTAAAGTATATTAATATTTTTAGATTAAATCTGATAAAAGTTGTATTGAGAGTTTTTAAACTGAAATAGATAAATTTTTATTTGAATTATCAGATGGATTATTATCTGTAGTATTGTGATGTATATTTATATGATTTATAATATTCTTTTATATATTTATAATTATTTTTTTAAGTTTGGTAATATGAATAAATTGCTCGAATGAGAATAATATTTGAATGTTTATTGTTAATAAATCATTTTATAACCTTTTTTTTTATTTTAATTGTTAAAGAATTGATTTTTGCATAAATTTGTAAATGAAATTTTCAATTTTTTTTAATTAACTATATGCAAAAGATTAATAACAATGTAAATAAGATTTTATATTCCTCAACATATAAAAAGTCAGAAGATTAAAAATTGAATACCCCTTAAAAGTCTCTCTCTCAAAATCAAAACAAAAGCTAGATAAAATAAAAAGATCTAAAGATATTAAGGATAATTAAAGATAAATATTACATATGAAAAT
>CAJJDN010000070.1:450171-510909 GCA_905182985.1 Paramecium sonneborni
TATGCAAAAGATTAATAACAATGTAAATAAGATTTTATATTCCTCAACATATAAAAAGTCAGAAGATTAAAAATTGAATACCCCTTAAAAGTCTCTCTCTCAAAATCAAAACAAAAGCTAGATAAAATAAAAAGATCTAAAGATATTAAGGATAATTAAAGATAAATATTACATATGAAAATATAAATAATGATTATTTGAATATTTTTTTATCAATATTATATATTATCAATTTGAAATGAATTAAAATTAAGACAGTCATGTTATTTATTAAGAGTTGTTGACTAGTTCATTAAATAAGCTCCTTAAGCTTCTTCCAAAATAAATGATAAGTCTCAAAACATTAATTGAGAAATCCTTAGGTATTAATGTTTTAATATTAAGAGCAAATTGAATAAGCAAAAAATGATGTTAATCGATTTGCAACAAATGCTAATAAGTATTTTATTATTTACAAGTATTGCATTGATATCAAACATAATAAAATCACTGAATGTTGCCTCTATGACCTTGAAGTATAATTTCCCTCTATTTTAAGAAATTGATAACCTAAAATTTCATAGATGGTTATTCGTATGATTATTTAGAATTTGAGAAAGGAAAGCAAAAGGATAGGATGCTTATAGATTCAATAGTGGAGTCCATAATAAGCTGTACAAAATTGTAAGATGAAAATTTACATTATTTAATTGTAAAATGCATTGATGCATTATTCAAATAATAAAGATTACTTATTAGTGGAGAAACTTTACTTTCTACTTTTAAAGCCTATTTTCATTTATACAAATTAGGTATGGGTTCTATAAAGAATAGTATAAAAATAGCAATAAAAAGTGTGTATGACAATAGTTAAGTAAAAGTTGATATGGAAAACATGTTAAATAAAGGTTTATCTTGCAATTATATTTATGATGAGCCGAAAGAAATTTAAGCAGTAGCAATATCAGATGATGATATAGTTGAATATATAGCAATCACGTTAAGACATATGGTAGATGATGTTATTTTATATAATGAAAGAATGAAAACTGGATAGGCAAATATTCCTATAGCTTCTGTTCCTTAAGCATGGGAAGCAGAAGATATAAAATATAAAAACTATATAGAAGTAAAAGTAATTGATAATGGTATTACATCTGGTAAATTTGGTTGGTGCATTTTATGTAGATAGCCTGCACCATATTTTTGTAAAGATACTAGAGTACCTGTGTGTTCAGTACCTTGTAAAAAGAAACATTTTGAAATGATAGAAAATATTAAGATTATGTAGAGTGGATAACAAAGCAAGAATGATGATTGTCAAATTATATTCAAATATTTATTATCTTAAGCGAATAAGGAAAAAAATATCAAAAAAGAAATTTGTCTAGATTTTATTCATTATATAGTAGAATAATATCCATTACATATCTAATAAACAAACTTTGATGAGAATTTTATAAGTATGATTTGTTTGAATTTAAAAAATAAAAGAACATCAACTACAATATTCAAAATTTTAGTCTTACTTATATTTCATGCAAGAGATTTGTTATAAGTTTAATTAGAAATTATATTTGATTTTATAATTAATAAATTACCTTCAGATTAAACATCAGCATTTTTAGATTTTGTACTTTAATTAATTGAGTACCCAAAATTAATACTAGAATTATTTACTAATCATGATTGTGTAATTGAAAGAAAGAATTTAATTTAGCTCCTATTTGAAAAAGTTGCATAAATTGCATAGGGAGAATAGAGTCATTAAGATAATTGTCTTATTGCAAATAGTATCATTTAAAAATATCTTTAACAATTTATTAAGATAGTTTAAGAAGAACAGAATAGCAGTATAGCAGGTTTTAATTCAGAATAAATAGAGGAATAGAATCAAGATTAATTAAAAAAGATGATAAAGAATATAGAGCATTTTGATCAGTAATTTAATTAAATATATAAGGGCATGAAAAATAGTTAACTTATAAATAATAGATCTTAACAGGATTATAAAGATTTTCATAAAATTGGAAAGAAGGATTAGAATATCTAATTAGTTAAGGAATTTTAGATGAAAATAAGTATTAATAATATAATTTTTTAGTCATGCTTAAATAGCTTAATTTTTACATGATAATCCTTTCAACAAAGAGTAATTAGGATAATTCTTTGGTTCTAGTAAAGATAATCATTAATTAATATTTTAAATTTATTCATAATCTATAGATTTTAAAGGTGATCATATAGTGGATGCTTTAAGGAAATATTTAAATTATTTTACTTTACCAGGAGAAGCATAATAAGTAGATAGATGTATGTTAGTGTTTTCATAGAAGTTTTTTTAAGATAATCCTGATGATGTATTTAAAAATAGTGATGAAACATATGTGTTTTCATATCTGTTAATTATTTTATAGACTGATATTTACAATAAATCAGTAAAAACAAAAATGACATTTTAATAATTTTGTAAATCTTCTAAGTTATCAATGGAAAGAGATTTAGGAGAAGAATATTTGAAATATTGTTTTGATTAAATTCTAAAAGAACCATTAGCTATACATTCTAGTATTGAAAAACAGTAAAATTCTTAAATAGATTGGATGAATTTAGAGAGAAAATCATTACAATAGAAAATATACATATTTATGCCGAGAATAGATTACATTAAATTATTTATGGAAGTATTTTGGCCAGCTTTATTTGTTAATTTAAATGTTACAATTGAAAGAACAGAAAATGTATAAATAATATCAATCGCCATGCAGAATGCTACTTATACTCTTTAATTAATGAGTATGATGGGTATATGTGATCTATGTTAATAATTCATTTAATGGTTATGTTAATTGGCATCTTTGGAAAATAAATAGTTAAAATAAAAAAACTATAAAGCCTTATAATGTATAATAGATTTAGCTATAAAAAATGGAAATGCCCTAAAAAATAATTGGAGACCAGTACTTGAAATAATTAGTTCAATTAATTATTTATTAAATGAAAAATAAAAAGGGAAAATTCTTCAGGAGCCTTTGGAAAGTATCAGCAAAAATATTTAGAGTTTTATAGATATTTCTAGTATAGATAAAGTAATGTAGAATACTAGTTATATGGATTCTAGAACAATATTAGATTTTCTATAATCTTTAATTGATGTATCACTAAATGAGATTACATTACCAGAACCAAGAATCTTTAGTTTATAGAGATTAGTAGAAGTGACTAGTTTTAATATGGATAGAATAAGATTGATATGGATGTAAATTTGGAATCTATTGAAAGCTCATTTTGTTACAGCAGGAATTCATGCTAATTCTGATATATCATTGTATGCTTGTGATCAATTAAAATAAATGAGTGTAAAGTTTATATAGCAATATGAACATAATAATTTTAAATTCTAAAGGGAATTTCTATAACCTTTTGAACTTATATATGCTCAAACATCATTTTAAGAAGTTAAAGAGTTTATATTATCATGTATGAGAATGTTATCTCATATGTGTTATTATAAATTGAAAAGTGGATGGAGAGTTGTTTTTAAAATAATTAATTAATCTTTATAGGAATCAATAATTTTAGTCAATATTTCAATAGAGGTTCTAAATAAAGTGTTTAGTGAAGATTTAATTAATTTAAAAGATATCTTTGATGAAATCGATTAAACATTTTAGTTTCTTTTCAATCGAGAAGAACAACATGTTTTATTGAAGGGAATAGAGTATGTTCAAAATGCTGTTGAATCATTAATGAAGTATGATAATAACCTATATTATGCTTTTTGGATGTAATCTTTAGCTCATATATGCAATTTATTTTCAAATAATTAATAGTAGATTTAAGAATAAGCAATTCAATCATTTTTTAAGATATTGAAATCAAACACTTAAAATATTAAGGGACATCAATATGTGTAAATAATGAAAGGAATGATGAAAGAATTATTTGTCTCCTTAAGTAAAGCTAAAAAAGAAATCTGTTAGATGGCACACAAAAGTCTCTTAGAATTAGTGTTTGATCATGATATTAAGGAAGCTTATGATGAAATATCAACAATTTTATTAAATAGTACTGTATAAAGTAATGAATATTTGGCAAAGACAAGCGTGATGACTTTTAAATCAATTATTATAAAAGAGGGATAAAAATTAGACTGGAATCAAACTATTTAAATTTTAGATCTAATGGTTTAAAATACAACTCCAAATGTATTATTTGAAGCAGCATAATTAGATTAATCTATTATAGATGATTTATTAAGTTTAAATCTACCTAAGAATTAAATTCAATTAAATTCTGATTAGCTAACTTTAAAATGCATATTGTAATTAATGTTAATAGATATCATTCAGGATATTGTAGATCATCATATTAAATTATTAAATGAAAAGACTTATTAGTATCTTTTAAAGATTGCATAGAATTTATTTAAAATGTCATTTAAATTTAATAGATAAATTAAATTAAGATACTTTTTGTAATAATAAGGATTTATGCCTAATTTATAATAATTACCTGGTTTAATTAAATAAGAAAAATCATCAGCAATAGGAATTTTGAATTTACTTCATAAATAATCTTTGGTGAATCAAGAACTACTTTAAGATTTAATTTAATATATTCTTGAAATTTTAGAAGATACTAAAATATTGGGATAGATCTAAGTGAATACATAATTTAAAGTTGAATTAGAAAAAATCATCATAAATAATCTATCAATAATATAAGTGAGTATAATTCCAATTTTAAATGTTATAGATTTATAGAAAGTAAATAATAAATATAAATAATGTAGGTTTAAGATAAAATAAAATCTTTGTTATGTTATTTTGTTCAATTGCCATCTTGTTATTCATTATTAGTGAGTTAATGTCCACATTGTTAAATTTGTCCATATAAATGTACACAAAAGTAAGAGTGGAAGAAACTTTTTGAGCAAATGCAATAATTGTAGTTGAAATTAATAAGTTAAATATGAATATATGAAAATATTAATTATAATTTCACTTCTTCTTTTTCTTTTTTGGTCTTTACATTACAACACTTTCTAAAGGAAGTGGCATTCTTAATCCATCATCTTTAGGATCAGTCATTTTATTGATGGTACGAATAATATTAACTTTAGGATATTCATTTCTTTTTTCTAATAAAAATGGATCAGAAATTTCAGGAGTAAAGTTAATTGAAATAACTTATAGATTTGGTAATGCCTAAACATAATATAAATGAATAATACTTTAAGTATTCCTTCTAATCCTTATTCTCCTAATTTACTACAATTATTTAATTCTAACATTTCAAGTTTACTACATGATTAAGCAATATAGATTAAAGTATTGTCAGCAAGATACTGAATACCACCTAATTTAAGTTATTTTAATTTATGTAAAGAGCTCAATCTACCTACTGAAGAATCACTAACATTAGTTGATCCTGAAAGAATAAGTGTATGAACATTTGAACAAAGTGAGGTTGCTGATATGACTGAATCATTAATATCTTTTGTAGGAATAAAGGATAAATCTAAATACTCCATATCTGCTTTTGAACGTGATATAAGATCAGATAATAAATCTGATTAAAGATTTTCAACTGTTGCTATTTAAAGTTCTTTTAATTTACATCCACTTTAAAGAAGATATTTTGTAAAGTTACTTGTTAAATTGTTACAAAATGAAATATTTACTTTTTATAAAAAAGGAGCATTTTATAATGGTTCTAATGAATAATCAGTTATTGATTATAAATTACTAGCACATCTAAAACCTTATAAATATTTAGAAGTATAATCTAGGAAATTCCTTATACCAGTTTCAGTTAATTTATGACATGAAGAAACATCAATGACTTTTAAATTTTTACATGATTTTGCTAATTCCATTAATATATCATCCTCTAAATCTGTATTAGATAATATTATTTCTTCAAGATTAACAGCAAAGTATCCAATTTTACTTATTTATTCCATTTTCAGCCAAGTGTGATTATGTAAATTTAGAAACTTTAATTTAGGATTTAAAGCTTCTTAAAGATTTTACTCAGATAATATTGAATTTGGCAATTTCTAAATAATCATTTATTTGAAATACCTTTAAGTGTCTAATATCTTCATTTTCATATGATTAATTATACACAACATCACCTACTTATCGAATATTTCTTGTAAAGTTTTCATTCTATTCTTATTTGAATTAGCTATTGATTGGTTTAATATTCAAATATGGATCATAGTCTTTATAAGTCTAGTTGTATATTAATGCCTTAGATTCAGGTTTAGCAGTAGTTAATTATTTGAGTGTCTTTTTAAATCCTGGAGGAGGAGCCCCTATATCTTCTGGAATTACAGCTTCTTTAGTTAACTGATAATTCGTAAATGGTTTAATTAGTTGATTATTTTATTATTCCTATTTTAATTTTGAGATTGTAATACTTTCTTACGTTTCTAATATAGGAAATCAAGATTATCATCATATTCTTTAGGTTTAGGCTTAGGCATAAATTAAGGATTCTATAGAACACGAGGGTAATTCATTGAGCACCAACCTAATAGACTACTATGTTAATTGAAGGCAGGAAACTAAACACGTTCAATGTTTTTATTAACTGTTTCCTTTATAGAGAACTCTTTATCATTTTTCATTTAATAAATTAATCAAACTGTTATATTCTAAATTAAACTTGGGAATTCATTATAATTTCTATTAAACACTTAAATAACTTCTGTTAATATGTCACTTTATTATGTTCTAATATCATTTATTATAAAATTATACCTAATTTTAGTAGCCTCAACATATCCATTATGATAATCTACACATGTTTTTTCCCAATCATCCTTCTATTTTCTGAGCAGAGTAGATTTCTATATTTAAATTAAATCAATTACTTCAGTATTGAATCTTATGTCATTATTCAATTCAAGTATTGTTTAATTTATTATCAATACTCTAGCTCTAAATGTTGCTATTGTAGCTTATAATCTTCTATTCTAAATTACTATTCTTTCCTTTTAATTCTAATAATCTTATTCTCTTGCATTATCTTCCAATAATTCTTTCTTTAATAAATCAAATATGCTCTCTATTAATTCATCCATTATCTCTTAAATCTTTGCTACACCTTATTAATTTGCCTATATTCCTGGATCTCTAATAAATAATCAGCACCATCTTACTGTGATGTCTCTAATAGCAATTCATATAACAATCCTATTCCATTTGATTATTTCTTTAAAGACTTTTAATGTGATTCTAATTCATTAAACATAAATTATGAAAATTCAAGGAATGAAAATGTTCCACTCAAAGGATCCCATTTCTTTGTACTTAACTTACTAATTATTCTTCTTCCTTCTTGTAATGCACCTATCATTGTTGTTAATTCATCTCTTCTATTCTCATATTATTACTATGTTTAAATTTTTTTATTACTCTTGTTAAATCTCTTTAATCTGTTAATTCTCCTATACGTTAATTATTTCTCTCTTCAATTTCTTCTTTATCTAATAATTATCTTTATTTATTTTTTTATTCTTAAATAAATAATGGCAATGTTTATTAATCTTTTGCTAATTAATATTCTGATGAATCTATAACAAATAATATTTCATCATATTTGTCATCACAAAATTATGTATGATCTCTTGACTTTTATCTCTCCATATCTTATTCACTATTTATTCTATCCTTCATCTAACTTAACAAATCTATTATTTTATCAACACTGCTGTTTCCTTACAATTGAATTTAGATCATTTAAATTATTGTCTTTCCAAACTCATTACTTTCTAAGGATTACAAAAGTCTTTCACTCTCTGTCAAACTACTTCCAAATATTACAAGTGAACATAATAATATTACCTTATACATTATTATTAATTATTAAAACGGATATGTTATATCACCAATATTTTACTTTTTTATTTACTATCTATTTCTCTTTCATATCTAACTCAATTATTTCTAATCCTTAATACTCCTCCTATAAATAATCTTAATCTTCAATTATATTTCATATTTACCCTTCTATTCGTTTCAGTAACTTTCAATATTACTTTCATATAATTAGAGATTACTTAAATACATTACATTAACTGCCCTAATCAATTCTAAAATGCTCAGAGATTCTTAAAAATAAAATTATTATAAAATATTTATAATTTATTTATATAACTTCATAATATTTATCAATATCTTACTATTTGAATTTATTTTACGTTTTCTATTTAAAAATTTAAGATTTCTTTATTTATTTAAATATACATTAAATACAAAGAATATTGAGTTATTTAAAGTAGATAAGTTTTGTTATGTTACAATTAAATTTTAAACATAAAAGAACAATAAAAGATTATTATCTATTCAGATAAATCTAGATAAAAAATAATAATTCAAAATAAAAAAAATACGAAACATTCGATAGTAATAAAATAATAATAGAAAATTAATAATCGATATTTTAAATTTGGTAATCATTCTTGTTTTACCTTCTTCTTCTTTGAAGAATTATTCTTCTTGACAAATGCTCTTAATACTCCAACTTTTTCATTCTTATGTTCATTAAAATTAAATCCGAATTTCCTTCCATATCGAATCTATAGTAAATAATCATCTAAACTCTTTTTAGAGATATTAACTTTTTGAGCAGCTTCTTCAAGTGTAAATCTCTTACTCTCTCCATCTATTGTAATACCCTTACAATATTAAAAATTATTACATTATAATATTCCCTCCATTTTGCTACTTTCTCAATTATGTATCCAATTCTTCTTTCTTTCGTTCTTCTACATTGCTTTTAGTTCTCCTATCCTTGATGTTACTATTATTATTATTGTTCATTTCCTTCCTACTCCTTCATTTTATTAACTTTCTCATTCATTTCTTCTGACATCACTAAATGAATAAGGGAAACCCCTGTCTGTATGCATTTTATCCGTAATTAATTTGTTTATTTTATTTCATTTAATGGCATTACATAAGAATAATGTACAGGATCCAATCCGCAATTTATATACATATCGCAATCAAAACTATAATAAGAAATTGTGCGTCCTTCTAATTGTATTCCCAATTCTTTAAGTTTGCTTGTCAATTTGAAGATATTTATTCCATTTGCTTATTACATTTTACTCAAATCAAATTATGGGAAGTATTCAATATAATTTTAAATGGGATCTCTTACATCTATCAATTCAACGTATAGTTTGGCCTAATTAAAAAAGAATTATCACACAATTTACTGTTATAAATTCTAAGTTAATTTCACGACTACTTGTTGAATTCTCTTCGCTATCAGACATCCTATAATATTTAAATTAATATATTTTTATTATTAGAAAATTAGGAGGAAATAAACCAAAATTATTGAATAGATTCTTCTTAAAGAAATAATAAAGGCTTATTTTTTTAAGATATTTTTCATGTTTTCATTGTTCATTTTCCTTCTTATTTAAATTTTTTTCAATTAAATCCAAAAAAAAATTAGAAAAATCATTTTATAACTACTAACATAGGTATCTTTGATATCTAATTGTAGAAATTTATACAATATATTTCTTATTGTATAATGTATGTTAAAAAAATTATCATAAGAAATTAGAATTTAATAAAAACAAAAAGATAAGAAAAAAAATAATGTATAAAAATAAATATGATATTAAATATTTAGATTATATTTTTTAAATGATTAATTAATATTGTTAAATTGACTTTTCATTATTAGGTAAATTAATTGTATTTAATTGAAAATTCTATAATAGTATTTTATAATATTTTATACGGTCAAGGGATGGATTAAACCTAAATTAATAAATTAAAGGTCCAAAATTATAAGATTCAAATACGAAATTGATATTTTTAGATAATAAAATTATTTCAAGAACTATGAAAATACTATGTTCTGATACTTCAATGGAGGAATATTTTTATAGTAATCACTAAACAAAATTCATTTTTCCTTAAGGAACTTTAAGTAGGCCTATCATAAATTTGATGAAGGAATTTTTTGCTTATCATCTTGAAGCTTCTTAAAATTATAAAAAGGCTCAATTAATTTATTTTAATTCTTGAAAATGATCCTAAATATTCTTCTTAATTAGTAAAAAATTACATTCTTTCAGAGGTGCTAAACTTATTTTTACACCATTCATTCCTGAACTTTATACTTCAGGGCTAAATGGCATATTGTCAAAAAGAAATTATCTAAAACTGTTAATTTGAATCTTAAAAAAAGTTTTATTCGAAAAACATAAAAATAGAGAGGACTCTGTTAATATTTGATTCTTCTGTTAAGAAACCATCGGTGAGACAGTTTATTTATAAATTAAATTAAAGATTTTATTAAATAAAAATAGAAATGAAAATTTTTAGAAGATTTCCATTAGTCACACTTGGAAAAATTTTGTTTAGTAAAATTTAAAAATAGTTACTTAAAAAACATACAATATAACTCTAATGACTTATATATTGAAAATATTTAGTTAAAATTTTCATTTTTTATTTAATTTTTTTTTCTGAAGTTAATATATAAAATGTATAAATATATAAATATATAAAATGTATAAACATATTAAATAAATATAATATATGTAATAAAAATAAAATATATATATATATAATATATAAATTGTAAATAAATAATTAAATGTCGGTGAACTAGATAATTGAATAGGTGCTGCAGAATATGATCGATACTGAGAATACAGACTTCAGACTTTCAAAATAAGGGAATATATTGGAACTGATAGAAAGAGACGAATTGTTGGTAATGGAACGGTTGTGGCCTCAGAGAAGAGTGAATATGGTAGAGTTTATAAAGATAATGATATCAGTTGTGCATCATAAACAATGTGAGTTATTGTATTTAGTGATGGGTTTGATTGAGTTGTTTAAAGACATAGTGGCAGCTTGTCAATAAAATGAATTGTCATTATCGGATGTAACAAGTTATGTATGTTAAGTGGAACCAATAACAAACAATATAGTACCTTAGATGTTGATACCTGAACCTAAGAAGTTTGAATTGAATAAGAGTAGAATTCGAGACATAGATGTGGTATATATAGATTATTATTTAGAATGCTCCTAGGATCATAGGATAAGCAGATGGAGAGATTTGTCATATAGTGAATGGATCATTGATTAATGATGCAATAAGACATCATAATAATAATGTACATACAGGATAAGTATGTATGAAACAGATTGTGACACTGGACAGTTTGGATTCAAAACTTAACATTTATAATTTGGATGGTACTCTTAAGAATTAGGTGAAAATCAATTAAAGTGAAGATAAGGAGACTATCATTTTAAGTTTTGCATGGTCAGATAGATAACAGAGAGTATAATTGAAATATTAAATTATAGATTGGATTAACACTAAAATCTCATTCTTTATGTATGTATGAGAGTGATTTTAAAACTTTCAGAATATTTCCTACTGTATATGCATCCTAAGATTATCAAACTAATATATGGTATCTAGAGAATTAGAATAAATGGATTACAACTGATGCCACTTTTAAATTATACGAATGGGATTTACAAACTGAAAATGTCGCTAATATTTATTCAACAAATAAGATATCAGGTTGTATAATAGATTGTGTAGAAGTAGTTCATATGAAAATGATTGCTACTGCTTCACTAGATAAACAAGTTGTTGTATGGGATCTTAATACTAAAGATATTAAAATAGTTGTTTCACTCAAAGAACATGGAGGTATACATAGTTTAATCTATTCCTATTATTATTAAATATTCATTACTTGTGGATATTCTACATATATTAATGTTTATGAAATCAATCCTAAATTTCATGATGTTACTATGATTGGTAAATTAAGTGGACATACATCTATGTTAACATCTATTTAAATGATTGGTAGAAGTCCTGTCTTAATTTCAGGAGATGATGGAGGTACCTTGAGACTTTGGGATATTAGAACATTCTCTTGTCTATAATCACTCAATTTTGGAAGAAAAACTTAAATCACTAAACTATTAGATCTATCTGATTAATCTATGATTTGTTTCTTAGGATCCAGAGTTAATCTACTTAAATTAGACATCCGCAAAAAAGATTAATCTGATAATTATGTTATCAAAATCGATTTCGATCCATAAAGAGATGAATTAATTGTTGCCTCTAAAAAAAACATTATTTTTATGGATATTTAAACAGGAAGAATGAAAAGAATTCTTAATGGATTATTGAATGAATTAGAAGATGAAATTACATAATTCAGACCACTTAATTATTATAACAAATTCATTTTATCTGATTCTAAAGGTAATCTTAAAATCTATTTTCATACTGGAGAATTCTTTGCACCACTTAAAGGACATTCTGATGTTTTGTAATTGAAATTAGATATACTCAATAAACTTATTATCACATCTGGTCATGATAGTGTTCAAATACAAAAAATGAATGCTGAAATCTTAAGAGAAATTACACCTTTTAAATCATAACATCTAGAAATCTCTGTTCATCATTCTTTATTATTAGCATCCTATATGAATCATCTCTATATCTTCGATTACGAATTTATTAAATGTTTAAGCTTTCTCGAATTTGATGGTGATATCACATCCATCATCTTTATTGCCAATTATCCTTTATTTGCAGTTTCTACAATAACTGGCAGACTTTACATTATGAAATTTATTGTAAAAGATCACATCGAAGTAAAAACAACTGTCCATTAAATCTATGAAGTGGCAAATTGTTCTAATTATGTTACAGAAGAAGGAGAATAAGAATTCATTACTAAAATTGTTTTAAGTGTTAAAGAATTAGAATTAGCTATGGTCACAAGTGAAAATAACATCATCAGATTACAACTTAATATATCAATTGAACCAACTTAACCAGTACATGAAAGAATTAATTATAATCCTCTTAGAAAAGCTAAAGAATAAGTCTTAATAACTGATCCAATTCATATTTCACCACCTCAAGGAATTGAAAAACTCAAACACATTATTACTTTTAATGCTTCCAAAAAATAAATTGTTAGTTTATCCTATTTACAATTAGATAACAGATTTCTCTTAATCACTTCTATTGATGGAATCATAAAAATATTTGATTTAAATGGAGAGTTAATTGCTGCATATAATATCAATCATCCTTTACCAATCAAATGGGATATCAAATATACGAAGTAATCTGAACTAAAAAAGAGAATCATTTATGGATTTAAAGTAATTGATATCTTAAGAAAATAATCTAAAACTGAAAAAGAAGCTGAAATTTATAGTCTAACAGATTCATTATCAGTTAATAGATAAAATTCATTATCTTTATAAAGTTTAAATAAAAAACCATTAGTAATGAAAGATGAATTTAGTCCTAGAGATTTAAAATTTGATAAAATAAGACACTTGTATTAAAATGAAGTTTAAGGTCCTACCTTAAAATAAATGGAAGCTTAAAGAAGATTACAAGAAGTTCAAAATATGTTCAAGAATGATATCAGAGATCCTAAATTAGATGAAGTGTTGAAATTAAGAGAAAAAGAAAGGTAAAAAAATTTAGATAGAGCTGCAAATCTAAATTTCTTAGATCCTGAATTCAGAGACAAAAGTATTTTTAATTAAAAATTGTTGAGTAAAAATGAATATCTAAAAGAATTTAATACTAAACTTGATAATAATGATTAATCCTCTATCATTCTAAGATAATACTAATCTAATCAAAATTAATAATCCCAAGTTAACATTTAAACTTAAAATAAAAAGAAGTAGAACTCATCATCAGATTTTTATAAATATGCTGCTTAGAGACATTTATTAAATGAAGCAAGCATTTTGGAATCTTTTACATCTTAGAATACTCAATTTAAACCAATCAATAAATAGTAAATAAATATCTAATCAACTTAAATATCATAATTAAAATCTTTTGGATCTTAGGATTTGACATGGCATGGTCAACATAGGAAATAGTAAAAAGATTTATCGTAGGTTTTAACAAGTCTTAATATAAAACTAAGATAAAGTAAGAATTCTTTAGGAGGTGAGACAATTTTGAGAGATATTACAAAATCTGATATAACATTTGAAGATCAATTAGATGAATTCACAAAGAAACATAAGCTAAAATGATGCACAAAATGATAAAAATTTGTTTTTTATTAATAAAATATATCAGTTATAGTGTAAGCTCGAATGTTTTTTGATAATTGATTTAACTTTGTTTTCTATTGGGTTTTTCTTATTGTTAATTTAACTATTTTAAGTATTTAAATTTTATTATATTTTTAAAACTGATATCTTATTTATTGAATGTATGGATGATGTTTTAGTTCTCATAACTGATTATCTGTTATTATTATATTGAGAGTAGTTAGTATTCTTAATGAGATTATTACTCTATTATTAATCTTATTATTAGTTTTAGGATTAATTCTTTAAGAGTATTTTCTCTCGATGAGTATCTTCATCATCCCAATCATAAATGTACTCAATTCTTAGTTCATTTTCTTTCATAATTGACATAAAAAGATTTTTAAGATAATTGTAGTCTGGTTTTTCATCAAATTTAAGATTCTTAGCATATTCAATAAAATGGTATAATTATTTTGGATGATTTTTACATAAAGTTTCACTTGAAGTGGCTAATTTTTTTTCCATAATTCTGTCATATTTATCCTTTTAAGTATTAGCTCTTAAATTTTACCATGGTAATGTACCTCTCAAGAAGTACATAATAACATATCCAAGAGATTCTAAATCATCTCTTCTAGATTATTCAATTCCTAAATGAGTATTAATAGAAGCATATCTAGCAGTTCCAGTCAAAGCTTTATTATCTTTATATGGAATATGAGTATCTTTATTAATATACTTTTTAGCTAATCCATAATCAACCATATAAACTCTATCTTTATGTGTTTTGCCTAATAAGAAATTATCAGGTTTGATGTCTCTATGAAGGAATTATTTGCTATGTAAGAATTCTATACATTCTAACATTTATAGAGCTAAGACAGTAACTGATTGCAATGAAAAGATGCGATTATTGTCTGTGAAAATATCTTCAAGACTTTTGCCTAACTGCTCCATGACTAGGAAATTATAATTGTCTTATTATAAATATCCGTAATATTTTGGAATGCCAATAATCGGGGAATTGTTTAGATATTAATAAAGCTTAGATTCAAAAAGAAGTTGGGGATGTTTAGTATCAGATCTCTCTATTTTGATCGCGTAATCTTAACCATTGGCGGTAGCTGAATAAATTTCACCAAATGCTCCTGCTCCTAGTTTTTTGAGAAGCTTATATTATCTAGGGATTAGGAGTAGGTTTACTTATTTAATAGGAATCCACTCATATCCTTAATAGTATATTCCATCAGTTAATTAATTATTAAATCATGGCTGAATTTTCGATTGAAAATGTATGTCAAGCAATCCAAGTTTTTAATTCAGGATAAGTTGAATAAGCAGACAGTTTTCTAAGAAGCTTCTCATAATCAAATGAAGCTTGGGGAATTTGTATTAAGATATTGTAATAAAATCCTGATCCATCATTGGTGTTTTAATTGTTACGTATTTTGTAATCCAAAATTCTCTACGATTTCAGTATTCCAATATAATCATACATTAGTATCACTAAAACCTACAGAAGTGCCATAAATATATTAGAACTGCATTCAAATCATACTTCACTATAGTGTATTAAATTAAAAATCAACTAGAATATAATGTGTACTTATGTTCATCTATTTATACTTGTACACATATTCATCGCAAACCAAATCTATTTTAGAGTAAACATATTATTTATTTTTAGAGTTATTTCACAAATCCTTGATTACTCACAAAATAATAGTCCTCATTAGAAGTTCTTATATGATGTCTTAGAGACACTTCCAGAAGAGCTTACAGAAAATAAAAAAATTATTATTGATGATGAAAAAAGGAAGCTTATTGCTTAAGACATTAAAAATAAATAAATGTTGGACATTTTAACATTTCTATAAACATAATGGAATGCAGTATCTGATGATTCTCTTAAGTATAATATCTTAAAGTCATACAAAAAATGGTTGGAATTCATGAAATCTAGTATAACTGAAGAAGAAGTAATTAAAAAATTTAAATCATTATAGGCAATTCAATTTATGAATTTAAGTAGTCAAACTACTCTCTTTAAAGGTACTTTGGAATCCATAAGTAATGAAGAATTACAGAGTAAAGCTGTTGAAGCAATATGTACATTTGTTGGTATCATTCCGAAAACAATATGTGAATAACCTTAATTAGAACCATAAGTTTTATAAGTATTATTTGATGAAATTTATAAAACATTTCCTGCATGTAAAAAAGCATTAGAGGAAGAAGCTTCTGATGAAATATATAACTTTATAAAACTATATTGCAAGGTAGGTAAAAAGGTAATACATAAAATCTTAATTAATACTTAATTGGAGCCATTTTTATAAATGATTTTGGGGATATTTTGTCATGAAAATTCTTTTACTGAAAGTGATGTGTTAATGGATTTTTGGATTAAAATGATTAAAACATTAAGAATAATGAATGATTTGTAATTGTAAAATAAATTTTCAATAACATTTGAATAACTGATTAATGGATGTGTTTAGAAAAGCAAAGTGAATAAAATACTTTTAGCTGAATATGGGATTTCTCCTAAAATTAAGGATGAATTTGAACAATAATTAGACACTAGATCATAGATGAAAGAAATAATGGAGGAATTAGTAACTATCATTCAACCAAATTTAATTATCTAACATTTAGGAGGTATTCTTAAGAAGGAATTTATTCCACAAATGAATGAAAATGGTTGGATTACATTCGAAGCTTGTATGAATTTAATTAGTGGCATAATTAAATAGATAATACTAAAAAATGATTAAATAGGTGTTTAATACTTAATGGAGATTATAAAATTATATTTGGATGTGTATCAATAATAACCATAGGCAAGCAATAATTTCATAATGAAATCAGGTAATATTGTATTTGATTATTATTTTTAGTTTTTAAAACAATTTCAAAAGGTTGTGCTTAATTGATAAGTTCAAATGAGTTATTACCATCATTATTCAATTTTATAACAATAGGCATTCATCATAAGGTTTCATCAGTTTAGAAGAAAGCAACAAAAGCATTTTAATTAATTTGTTAGTAAAATTAAAACTTTGTGTTGTTACATTTAAATTAATTTTTAGATCTGATATTTACATTACAATAAGTGTAATAATAATTAATTTTAAATTTAGATCTAATTATGACAATTTAATAAAAGGAGTAGCTAATGCAATATGTTCGAGTTAAGAAACAATGTAAAATTATTATTTAAAATTGTGTTCAATTTTCGCTCAAAATTTAGTTCAATTATAAAAATAGATAGAAGAATTACTAATAACATAAGCAGGATCTGATACATTAGAGGAGAACATTAAACAATATAGTAAGAACATTTCAAGTTTAGCATATGTAAATAGCTAGATTCCTGCTAATGAATCAAATGAATACTTAGCAGTGAGAATATTAATAGTAAATGTTTATTAAGAATTATGGCCAATTTTAAAATTTGGTATGGAGAGAATTGCAATATTTGAACATGGAGTAGCAGAGAAGATTGTTAGATATACAAAACATACATTCAGAAAGGCATTTAACTAGTTTTCAGTAGATTTGTTAACATAAGTATTTCAAAGTTTTTTGAATGTTTATCGATAAGTTCCAATAACAGCATGTATATATATAGCTGAAGTATCTGCAACTGTATTTTATAAATATCCAGAATATCGTAATCTACTATCTGAAGCATTTGAGAATCTTTGCAATATTACATTTTAACACTTGCCTTAATTATCAAGTTTTGAAGAGAATCCTGATTTAACAGAAGATTTGTTTGGAATGCTTGTTAGATATGGTAGATATACACCAGTGTTACTATTATAAAGTTAAGCATTATAAACAATTTTATAATTGACACTAATGGCAATAGGATTAGAACATGCAGGTGCAGCAAAAGTGTTGTATTCATGGTTAGAAGTGGCTTTTTTGATGTTAAAACCATAAGATGAAGCATTCAAAGTGTAAATTCCATAAGAATATAAAGAGAGTATTTATAATATAATTATATTAATAGAATTCTAATAAATTATCAATCCATTAATTCCTTAATATACATCGAAATTATTTGAAGCCTTAAGAAAAGGTCCAACAGATGAAGAAGTGGAAGATTATATTTAAGATTGTATAATAGCTTTATCGAAGATATCATTTATTGATTATCATACATTATTGGGTTCTGTTTTAGAAGAGGGACCTTAAAATATTCTGACTCAGTCAGAGAAAAGAACATGGATAGAAAATAATTAAGATACTGATAAATAATAATAATTTTTAAAATTATACACAAGAAGATGTATTTAGAATACTTTGAGAGGGTGATAAAATGTAAAATTAATATATATCTATTATTTTTAATAAGTATTTCTAATGAACACATTATTCAATAATATTTCTATTAATATTCATAATTCCCAATGATAGGATGAAACTTTCCAATTCCAACTTATTTAAGTTTTTCAACTTCTTCTACAGTTGTAGGGATTCTAAATTTTAATATAAAATCATGGAAATTATGAGCAGTGCTCTTAGGATCATCTTCTTAAATACTATGTCCAGTATTCTATAATACAACCAATCTAAATTTTCCTTGCATCTAAGCAACTGTAAGATCTTTATCTAATCTTTCTTTTTCAGCTAACATCAATATTTTAGGTATTCTAATCTATAAAAATGAATTAGTTAATCCTTCAAACCAACCCATCCAATATGGTGATGTCTTTAATAAATCAACTTTCCAATCTAAACTTAATAAATTCCCATTCTAATCTTTAACTTCTTTCAATTATGCAGGTATTGATACTCTAGCTGATGATAATGTCATTAATGTTGATGTATTTAAACTCCATTAAATTGCTTATTCATAAGATTTAAAATGTTTAGGTCTATTATTTACAATCTATTCCATAAATGGTAATGCTTCTATTGCACTTCCTTCAACTACATCTATTACTATTAAACCTATATTTATTCATTATATTCTTATATACCTTAAACTTTATCTGCTTTCTATGATTATATTAATATATTAGCTGATTTTGCTGCTATTGCCCCTCCCATTGAATGACCTACTATTATTACTGTCTATTTTGGCCATTATGTAGTAATATAATCAAATATTTCTATTACATCATCCAATAATTGTTATAAACTTAACTTTGGATTCTCTTCCTCTATTTTTGATTAACCATCTAATATTCATTTATTATTATTACGTCCTCTAAAATCAAAAGAAATCAATGTTGCATATTGTTTTACTTCATTTGCTAAATTTGCAAATGACATTGCAGAATGTCCTGCTCCATGTAAACATAAAAATATTGGTGCTTTATTTTTTCCAGCAATATATATTGGTGTTCCCTATTATATATCAATTCTCTTACATTTGGATGATATATCATCTCGTCATAAAATTCATTCCATTTCTATGGAGAATAATCATGAATCTTTCTAGTTGGTTTACCTTATTAAGGATTTTAATGATGCGCTATAATCTCATATTTATTATTATACAATGAGTTATATTATGATCTGCTTTTATTGGTTATGGCTTTGATCCTTATAATTTCACTGGAATCTAATTCTTACTATATATTATTCAATCATTCTATTACTTTAAATCAACATCAAATTAATCTTATTCTTCTTCCTTATCATCATCTTCATCATCATCTTTCTATAATGATAATATATACTTTCAATTTATTTCTTTGCAATCGGCGGTTTCTATTTCTGTTGTCCTTTCAATGTTTATTTAAGTAAATCACTCATTTTAAGATTTTATTTTTATTTTATTTATAAAACTAATTAATCATTTTCATCTATTTCATCTTCAATATTATCACTAATTCTTAATCCATTATCCTATATCTCATTTTTTGTTATTTCTATAAATCTTTTTACACATACTTAATAAACAAGTTCTTACAATCAAATCTGTAATATCTAGAATCAATCAAAAAATTAATTATTAATCATACATAATTGTAGGATTCAGATTTTTAATTTTAATTATAAGTCAAATTTTATGATTAAGGTAAAAAAATAAATAGTGTTTCAAATTTGAGTAAATTAAGATAATTTAAAAAAAAAGAGAATAATAATACTTTATGTTAGAAATGCAAAAAGATTATAACTTAATTGAATATATAAAATAAATGTAATATTTTATTATAAATTATAATTTTATCTTTAAAAATGGAAAATAAATAAAATGATGGGAAAGATAAAACATATCATTTTTTAAATAAAGGTCATTTTAAATATCGTTGGATTTTACTTGGGTTTTGTATTTGGATAGTAGCAGGAGCATTTTTTTGTTTTGATGTACCAGCTGCTTTGCATAATACATTAAGATAACATTTTAGTGATGTATTGACAGAAGGGGAATTTGAAATATATTTTAGTGGATTATATAGTATATATTCATTTGCAAATATATTTTTACCTTTCATTACAGGAAGTAATATATAATATAAGATAAATAAAAGGAATGAGAGATGCAATGGGTGATCGAATAATATTATTATAGACTGTATCATTTGTTTTTATAGGTTAAGGATTGTTTGCATATGGAGTAATGATAAAAAGCTTTATAGTAATGTATTTGGCAAGGATATTATTGGGTTGGGGTATAGAATCCGTTTAACCAATTTAAACATCATTTGTATCACCGTATTTTAAGGATGATTATTTAGTAATTAAATGAATTTATATAAAGGGATTAACAATAGGTATGAATACATTATTTGCTGGGTTTGGTTCTGTTGCTACAATGTATTTTTGTCCTTTGCTTGCTCTGAAATATGGATTATTAGTTGCTACATCCATTGGTTGTTTATTTAACTTATTTTGTATTATTTGTGCAATAATATCAACAAGTATAGATAAATGTGCAGAAACTAAAATGTTAGATAATATAGATTATGATAAAGTAAAATACATGTAATTGGCATAAGAAGAAGAATAATAATAATAATAATAATAATAATAAAATAATTAATAATCAGAAGTAAGTGTTTTTGAATAAATGAAAACATATCCAAAATTGTTTTGGTTAGTAGCTATATATTTTGGATTAAATTATTCATCAGTTTTAGGATTTATTAATATATCAGTAGGATTTTTGACTGAAAGATGGTTAGGAGAAGACGAAGAATCAGAACTTAAAGCAGGAGAAATGGTAGCAATTATGTGGCTTATTACTGGATTCTTTACTCCTATTTTTGGATTTATAGCAGATAAATATGGTGGAAGAGCATTTCATGTAAATTATTTATTAATCATGTAAGTGTATTATAGCAGGAATCCTATGTTTTGTTGCTCATATTACTTTATGGTACATTTATCCATTTCTATCTTTAATTGCATTAGGAACAGCTAATGCTATTGCTTATGCATCACCATGGACAGGTGTTGTATATTTAGTTAGACCTGATTATTTAGGTAAAGCTTATGCTGTAGTTGTTGGAATTTATAATGCATTGTTTAGTATATTCCCTATTATTGTTGGAATCTTAAGAGCTTATTATGGAAGCTATTACTATTCTTAATTATTCTTATCATTTCTAGGACTTTGTTCTTTAATTACAGCAGTCTTAATTAAAATAGAAGATGTCTAATAAGAAAATTTAATTGATGGCAATAAAGTTATTAGTGCAACATCTATTGAAGAAAATTGTAAATAAAATATTGATTATGATTAAAAATGAACATTTATTTATTTTATTATAATTAATATTTTATTAATTATTTACAAAATGAATAAATATAATTACTAATATAGATGGAATATGTTAACATTTTGTATCTGGATTCCCATGGGAAATTATTACAATTATGATATTCCAACATCATTATATAATTCATTTAAGACTTATCTAATTCCAATAATGTCTGAAAATTAATTTGAATTTTATTATGGATTGTTATTTAGTATCACCTCCTTTGTTAATATATTCACTCCTTTTGTTAGTGGAAGTAAATAATCATCAAATTAGTTAAGAATTAAGAGATTAATATGGTAATCGAATTGCGTTATTTGTTTTATTATTCCTAGTATCTTTGGGATAATTCATGTTCATCTAAGGTTTCATACATTATAACTTATATTACATTATAATTGGTAGAATTCTTATAAGCATTGGAATTGAACCTTGTGGAGCTATTCAAACTAGTTTACTCTCATAATATTTTAAATTTGATCATTTAGTATAATAATATTAATATTAGGCATTAGTTGTTGGATTATGTGAATTATTTGCTTCTTTTGGAACTATTAGTGTGATGTATTTAGCACCAAAATTAGCATCTTAATACAATTTGATATTTGCAATATAGAGTGGTAGTTTTGCCATAGCAATGAGTGTTGTATGTTGTATTATAACTATTGTATATGATATAAATGCAGAAAATGTATAACAAGAAAATGAAATATAAAATACTGAGATTATTAATAAAAATAATCAAAAAGAGGACTTCCCTTTTATATATTGGATAATTATAATCTATAATATGTTACTCTTTGGATCTTTATTGACCTTTAGTAATTTTTCAGTAGGAATATTATCTGAAAGATGGTATATAGATGATGAATAAGCAGAAGAAAAGACAGGTTAAATGATGGCCATAATGTGGGGAATATCTTCTATTCTCACTCCATTTTTTGGTTATTTAATTGATAAATATAAGAATAGATCTTTATTTGTAAATTTATATTAAATATATTATAGAATATTGGAGCATCATGTCTTGGTTTTTTAGGTTTGATGTAAATTTGGTATTATGCACCTTTTTTAGCTATTAATTTATTAGGAATTTCTTATGCTATAATGTGTGCTAGTGTTTGGTCTAGTATTGTTTATGTAATTGATGAGACTAATCTAGGATAAGGTTATGCTTATCTATTATCATCTTGTAATTTCTTATTATCTATTTTACCTCTTACCATTAGCTTAATTAAAATTAAAACTGCAAGCTTTTTCATTTCTGTAATCATGCTCGCAATATTACTTTTTATCACTATATTACTTGGAATTTACATTTATTTCTTAGATAATCAATAAAATAATATTCTAGATGGTTAAATACAATTAACTTAAAATTCATATGAATAATTAAAACAAGATGAAATCTGATATATATAATTTATATAAAATATTATCATTTTAAAGAGACTAATCCTTAATTTTATATCAACTTTTCAAGCCCATCCATCAATCTAGCATCACCTTTGTTCATTATTGAATTTAATATTTCTGCAACCCTTAATTTTTGTGTTATCAACTACTCTTTAGTTACTTTTAAATCATTTTAATATTGTAAAGACTCTTCTTCGTATTAACTAGCAATATTCTAATTAAATCACTCTTTTTACCTTCTATATTTCTAATTCCTCTCCTAAACTCTTAATTAAAACATCATCTTTTTATTTTTAAATTACTAGTAATAATTTATTTATTTTATACTTAATTAATTGATATCCTATCTCAATTAATTGACTTCTTATTGTAAAATATCTTTTTAATTTTCAAAGTTCTCACCCTAATATATAGATGGCTTAAAACTAAATTCTTATAAATATGAATTAGAATTCTTCTACTATTAATCTTAACTTTTAATTAAATAATTATTTACAAAAATTATTATTCCTAAACTTTAGGTTCTTATTATAACAATTCTTTTAAATTCTAATTCTCTTTTTATATCATATCAAACTCATTTTAAACTTAAATTAGATGCTGATTTAACTGTTAAATTACTATTTAACTTTTTTCTTATTCTTCTTTTTATTCAATCTCTAATTATTTATTTCTTTATTTTAACTATCTTATTTCTTCATCTTTATTATTTAGTTCTTGCTATTTGTTTCTTATAACTGATTTAAAACCCTCAATTGCATCTCCTGCATTTTATTTGTTACTTAAAGCTTCTATTCTAATAATCTCCTATTTCTTTTCTTCTAATTCCTCTTTCAACTTTTATATATCATTTTCTAATTATTCAATAATTTAATTTTGATTCTCTATTTATTTTTTCAAATTTAGCCTATCTTATTCTTATTAAAATTAGATTTATTTTTATTAATTTAATTCTTCTCTCAAACGTTAAGAAAATAGTTCAGAATTTTCTAACAATGTTTTTAACTAAGTAATTTATTATATATCTTATCTTTGATCGAATTTTGCCTTATTAGATTAAGTGGATGAATCATTATTCTACTTTTAATTATTTGCTTAATCTAATTTCATTTATAAATTTTCTAATTCTTGATTTTTAAACTTTAAGTTGTTTTTTTGATTTTAGATTTCTAACTAATTTTTCTCCTTCTCTTTCTATAATGCATTTATATTTTATTAACATTATTCATAGTTTTATTTCAACATAGTATTTTCTTTTTAAATTTATTCATTTTCTTTTTTTAAGAATTCAATATTTTATTATAATAATGATAACTGCTAGCTTAAATGTTAATTTTATTAATTTTACTATTAAGAAACTTATAATTGAGTTTATTGCGGTTATTGATATGATTATTATTATTATTATTATTATTATTATTATTATTATTATTATTATTATTATTATTATTATTATTATTATTATTATTATTATTATTATTATTATTATTATTATTATTATTATTATTATTATTATTATTATTATTATTATTATTATTATTATTATTATTATTATTATTATTATTATTATTATTATTATTATTATTATTATTATTATTATTATTATTATTATTATTATTATTATTATTATTATTATTATTATTATTATTATTATTATTATTATTATTATTATTATTATTATTATTATTATTATTATTATTATTATTATTATTATTATTATTATTATTATTATTATTATTATTATTATTATTATTATTATTATTATTATTATTATTATTATTATTATTATTATTATTATTATTATTATTATTATTATTATTATTATTATTATTATTATTATTATTATTATTATTATTATTATTATTATTATTATTATTATTATTATTATTATTATTATTATTATTATTATTATTATTATTATTATTATTATTATTATTATTATTATTATTATTATTATTATTATTATTATTATTATTATTATTATTATTATTATTATTATTATTATTATTATTATTATTATTATTATTATTATTATTATTATTATTATTATTATTATTATTATTATTATTATTATTATTATTATTATTATTATTATTATTATTATTATTATTATTAGTATTATTACTATTACTATTACTATTACTATTATTATTATTATTATTAGTATTATTATTATTATTGTTATTAGTATTATTATTATTATTATTAGTATTATTACTATTACTATTATTATTAATACTATTATTATTATTTTTAATTAGAATTTGATTATTATTATGCTTATAACTATTATGCTAATTATTTATTTTATTATTATTAATGCTAATCAATAGAATGAAACTTCTATTAAAATTATTACTAAAGAATTTGGATCTCCTAATAATATTTTTAATTTTGGTACACTACTTAAGTGTACTCTTCTTTTAGTTATTAATAAGTTTGTGATAATAATTAGAATTCAATTTAAGAGCCTTATAATTTATCTTATAAATCTAAATAATCTTTCAAAAATTATTCATATGTTTCCCCAATGAAATGACTATTTTAATTTTTTTTCATATTTTTATAATAGTCATCTTAATTTTATCTTTTATTTTTTGGTGATAGATGGGGTTATTGTTGATGAATTTTAGTTTTAGGAGGACTTTTTGACTTATGTTCAATTTATTGTAATCCCTATTTCAATATCTAAATTTCTTCATAAGGTTAAAAATTTGTATGTTGCTATTATTAGTCTGATTGCTAATTAAAAGTATATAATTAAAACAAATCTTAATTTTCATTATTTGAACTAGTAATTTTTTACATCCATCCTCTATCAGAAAATGATTTAACAATTTCATCAGATTCAGTTTTAATTTCTTCTTATTAAAAATACTTTTACTTTGATCCTATTTTAGATTTAAACTTAATTTTATCATCCTCTTATTTTTTATTTTGTTGATTCATAGATTATATTTATTTCTATACAACAATCATTTTATCATTTATATCTTTTAAATCTAGATCAGTTTATCTAGGTTTTTCATTAATAGGACAATATATTTTTTTGAATTGTTTAGGAGGAGTAACAAATCTTTTAAGAGGTGATCCAATTCTAACATATTAATCAGGTTTTCTTAATTAATTTGTCCAAACATAATCATCAGAAAATACTATTTTAGATTATGGTTTTGATTCCTTCTATCTATTTTCTTATTAAAATTTTAATTATTCTTTATGATCTTTCCATTTAATATATGATTAATGAGTAATTCTATTATCATCACTACTCTTTTTAGATTTTTCTTATTTCTTTGGACTTTAACAAGCATTTCTTTATGAGATTTCTTTACTTTAAGGACTGTTAGAAGTCTAACAATTATCTAAAATTTATAAATCTGGTTCATGTTTAATTTCAATTAGTTACCATGCAAAAATAAAAGTTAATTATGCTTCTTCATTTTGATCGCATAAAATTGATAGTCTATCAGAAATTTGTGATAAATTATGTTCAATATAGAAATCAATATTAAAGATTGCTTCTCCAAATTTTAAGTTATTTTCATAAAAAATAAGTTTAAGCTTTAGTTATTAAGTAAAATATACTTTGTTTTTGTTTCTTTAATCATAAGGGACGATGATTTCTACTTTTTCATAAACGTCTTGTTGTTCATAACATTTACATCTTAATTAATTATGTAAAAAGATAGTTGTAATAGCTATTATAAATTTGGAATATAATTACAATTACTAAGTTACATGTTGCAATAATCATTGTCAGAATCAATAAAAAAATAAACAGTTTGTATGTCTATATTGATTTGTAGCATATTTGATTTAGTTATTATTTATAATATAACTATTTCGTTATTTTTATTTATTGTATATATATATATTCATATATGAAGATGACAAAATATAAATATATATAAATATTGAATTTAATAAATTGTAATGATGAATTAGACTCCTTCAACAATAGACATATCTGAAATAGTGTAAGATGAAGAACAACAATACTAACAATATGTTAGATAGGAAAGCACTTTGGAAAAGAAATTGTAATACTCAATTTCAGCAAATAATTAAATAAAAGGGGTAGATTAATAAGAAATGTATAATAAAGAAGGATGGCTAATGAAAAAGAGTCCAAAATTATTAGTTGGATGGCAAGTAAGATATGAAATTAATTATTATTTAAATAGAAACGATACGTTAAGATTCAAGATGGAAAAATGTAATATTTTAAGGGTTTAGACAAATTCAAAGGATGCATAGATTTTCATTTGATATCAGTAACTATAAGTCCAATAATGAAGAATAATGAAATTAGTGAAATAAGGTATTTAATGTAATAATTAATGAAAAGATTGGAATTAAAAGGAATTAAAAAGATATTTTAATTTAAGAGTACAGAAAGAAATGATTTAAAAGATTGGTATCGTTGTATCTAATAACATATATTAATGACTGAATTTTATCCAAAGATGACATTATTGAATCATGAATCAATGTGGAGATTTGAGAGAATATCTGAAACTTATTTTAGAAAGAAGGCAGATACTGGTGATATTCTATTGTTTAGGTGAGTATTCAAGTTGATTCATCTTAGAGGACAATCTCCATTAAGTAAAATCTAAAGAGCCTTTACTGGTGACAACTTTGATCATGTAGCCTTATTACTTAGATACAATAATGGAGAATTATTTTTATTTGAATCAATGGGATAAACAGTAAATTTTAATTATTGAACTCTAGGGTGTTAGTCTATTGAGTTGGGATACTTTTATGAGAAATAATTGGCATACATTATATTAATAAATGGTATATAGATAATTAGAAGTAAATAGATAAAATTCACTTCTTGAAAAACTAGAATAATTTGTCAAGGTTTTATATTTATTTTAAAATAAGGGATCACTTGGCAAGAAATACTAGATGTCTCCAAGTAAATTAATTAAAAGATTTACTAAATCTAATGAATCTATTGATGATCTTGAAAAAGATGATAAGACATTTTTTTGTTCAGAACTTATAGCAGCAGCGTACTTTGATCTTTCAATTTAGTTATAAGAAGATGGGTATCATAGATGCAAATAGATGTGCTGCATCTTATTGGCCAGGTATTTTTGCATAGAATTCTAAACTTTAATTAACAAAGGGAATTTTGAAATAAGAATAGCTCATCGATTTTTCTTTAGTTTGAAATCAGTTTTGATAAATTATTTAATAATTAACAAATTTCTTTAAGTTAAATCAAAATAAACATTATAATTAATGTCTCATTTCCTCTTAAATTAAATCAATTTCTTTTTATTAATAATAATTCCAAGTTCTCAATGAATATGGTCCTATACCATACAGATTCTAATTTTATTTATCTAAAACAATCTTTTAAATGTTAAAATTAGGAACATATAATTCATCACTATATCTTAATTTTGATTATGAATTATTATAAATTTTTACTAAAGAATCATGGTTATCTTAATGAAGGAATAATATTTCTTTTGTTTATTCAGATATTATCATATCTATAGGGTTGCTTTACAATTCCTTATGAAATAGTACTTCATTTTTTTATGCATTCCATAATACACATTAATTTGAATTTAAACTTGAATATATAATGTTATTAGCATTACAAGGACTGAATAAAGCTTTTAATGAATTATCACTTTTCTATTGATAATTAAACTATTCAATAGTAGGACTTCTAATATCTAAGTGAATAAAACCATTCATCATAGTAACTAATACATTATGTTCATTCACATCAATATATTTTATCTTTTAAATTTCTTCAAAACATAAATCATCCAATTATTTAAAAGTTGGAAATTCTTCTTCCATATCTCCTTTTATAGAATCTTATTCTTCATCTAATTTAAAATTTGTTTCATCAAATAAATTTGGATCCAATGGTTTTGCTAAAGGACTTTCAATTATACTATTTCCAAATCTAGGTAACATAGGAGATTAAATTGAATTAGCCCTCAAAAACTTATTATTTTACTTTTATAATGTTACTGACAAACATTTTCTTTCATACATTCTTTCGTCAAGGATTAATAATTCCTAAATTAAATTTCATAATTACATTATTTTTAGTACCAACAAAGATATTTTATTTCTCTTATCTGATAAATATTGGTTAAGAATGTTATTGTAAATTACAATTATATTAATTATTTAATCCATAATAATGATAAACTTGATTTTTAAAATAGTTCCATCCCATAACATTTCCTTTATCAGTACCTGTAATAATCATTTCATCTGAAAAATTCTTATCACAAATACAAAATGAAAGATATCTAGAATCATACTCAGGAATATCACAAATTCTTTCTGTTTTAAAAGTATCATTTATTAATTCTATTCTAGATAAGTGATTCCCATTATTTATTAATATACCATTCTACTATTTTAAAGCTACAAAATTATTAAGATCTTATCTACATTAAGAATATGAACCATCAAATGCTGAAAAATATTAAATATTCTAATTTTATATATTATTTATTTACTTTTCTAATTATTCTTAAATCGTCCATTAATTGATTTAATTTTTTATTTGTTTTAGCATCTAATTTTAATTATTTATATTAATCTTAATTTCTATCTACCAAACCTTTTATAAAATGTTCATTTTGTAATTTTTTTGGAGTTTCCTCACTTGATAATATATTAAATGATTTTTAATGATTTTATTTTACTTTTTCTAAAAATTTTTCAAGTTTTGAGATTCTTTTTAAACTTTCTTCTGTGTATTTAGATTACTTAATGAGTGCATCAGAAAATGTTACAGGTTCAACATAACATGTTCCAACTCTATTACTAGTCTAATATCCTTTATTTACAGGAGTCTTTGATAATACTTCATCTTTTTCCTAGAATTAATTTATGAATATAGTTACTATTTCCTTATAAGGAACAGCCAAACATCTCGGAGTGTTAAATATTATATTTTGCTGATTGTATATAGATGTTTTATTTAATTTTGCTGATATTGTTTAAGCATGAGTAAAGCTTTAATACTAAATCGCATTAGGCAATGGAGATTCATCACATGAAAATTCTGAAATTATAGAAGTTGTTGAGGATTTTGGTACATTATGTTTGAACTTCACCGAATTGTTTTTCATTTTTATTAATCATTATCATTTTCTTAAAATCAGCCTTTAGTGGTCATGAGACTGAAAATTAACCTTTTTTCACTCTAAAGTTTATTTTATAAAATTTTATATTAATATATTATATACTAATAATTATTCTTGTTTCTTTCATTCATCAAATCTTCCAATAATTCATTACTCACTTAAATTTTATTTTCAAGATACATTAATCTATTAAATTCATAATTCATTTATTTTTAATTAAAATCAAGATCTAGAACGAATGTATAAGTAAAAATGTAAGCTACCAAAAAAATTATTTTTATTCATTAAAAATTAGACCAGAAGGATTGAAGTATTTATTAAGCTCCAGAATATTTAAAGGAGAAGAATACAATTATATATTTTATTAATAAAAAGTTAAATACTTGACATATAAAGTGTTAGTTGTATAATATATCCAATGTTATCAAGATAATTGCCATTTAAATTAGAAAAGTAATAAAGTTCTTTATTCATATTCTTACAACATAAAGATTTTTTAAAAAAATATTGTATAGTAAAATAATTGGTTTAAAATTGGAGTTATTGAATAAGAAATGAAAAAATTATAAATTATAGAATATTAAAAAATATTTTTAGATTGCTATCCAAAAATTGACATAATAACTAAAAATATAGAAGTATCATACAAACTCTACAACAAATTTCTCAAATTTATATTGTAGAAGAAATACATCAAATATTTGTGAAGATCCTTTTGATCTTGACTATTTAAGCTTTTGAGCAATTTTTTGTATTAAAGAAAAAAAAAAATTAAATGAAGAAAATTAATAGTGATTATTATAATTTACAAAATTTAGTTTTATTTTTATTGTTTAAAAGTAAATAAATATTGTAGATAAAAACTGGGATTCTTAATTAATTAAAATTTTTGAGCCAGATTCAACTTTTATTGTAGTTAATTAGGATTGGATTGGGAATATAAAGGAATTTAATTACTTATTAAAAATTTATAGAATCAAATTTATGACATTTTTATTTTATTTTAATGATGAATTTGTAATGAAAAAATAATAAACTCAAGTTTATTTTGACACAGATATAAAAAGTTTCTTAAGGATTGAAAAAGAAAAGTTATAATAAAATCAGAAATTGGAATTGGAATATATCTTAAATCTCCTTTTTAATATAATCTTTCATAAAAAGAAAATTACTCAAAAATAAGATAAGAAAGTTATAATTATCTCAAATAATTATTTGTAGAGAAGACCAAAATTTTTTTGACATATATTTACTTACTTCATTATTAATATCAAAGCTTATTCTTATAAAATTAAAAGTGATTTGTTTTATAAATGAAAAAAAATAGAGAGTTTCAAAAAAAATTTATGTTTTATGTATATATATTTAAAAAATAAGTTATATGTGGATTCATTTTTTGGATTTGATTTTTATAATTCCTTTTCTTTCTGATTATTGTGTAGGTTGTTTGTTAGATGAAAATAAATCATTCTAATAAGTAAAATAATTGAATTAATCCTTATTTTACTCTGTATTTTTAATTTAGTTTGAACTTTGCTACATTAATGTGGAGTAATTTTATTGATCATTTATTGATGATGTTTTATTTTAAATTTTAATTATAATATTACATTTGCTCTATGATTAATTATAATTATTACTATTATTATTATTATTATTATTATTATTATTATTATTATTATTATTATTATTATTATTATTATTATTATTATTATTATTATTATTATTATTATTATTATTATTATTATTATTATTATTATTATTATTATTATTATTATTATTATTATTATTATTATTATTATTATTATTATTATTATTATTATTATTATTATTATTATTATTATTATTATTATTATTATTATTATTATTATTATTATTATTATTATTATTATTATTATTATTATTATTATTATTATTATTATTATTATTATTATTATTATTATTATTATTATTATTATTATTATTATTATTATTATTATTATTATTATTATTATTATTATTATTATTATTATTATTATTATTATTATTATTATTATTATTATTATTATTATTATTATTATTATTATTATTATTATTATTATTATTATTATTATTATTATTATTATTATTATTATTATTATTATTATTATTATTATTATTATTATTATTATTATTATTATTATTATTATTATTATTATTATTATTATTATTATTATTATTATTATTATTATTATTATTATTATTATTATTATTATTATTATTATTATTATTATTATTATTATTATTATCATTACCACCACCATTATTATTATTAATAATTTCTTGTTATTCAATAGGTTATTTAGATTCAGTAATTAGTTTTGATTCTATTTATATCACTTATTCAGAATATTCTTTTTAATCAACATCATATAAAGAATCAGATTTAAGTTTTTCTAATTACCTTTAGCATTTAAGACCGAAAAGCTTAAGATTTCTTTTCTTGACTTCAGATTATGAATTCATCTTTTCTTCAGTCATATTCTTATTATCAGGTGTTTAAAATGCACTTTCAGTACGATTATAAAAAGCTTTAGTTTATTTAAGTATATCATCATCATTAATCCAAGGTTAAATAGCAGGTTTAACCCATTCAGATAATCCTTTTTTAATATCCTTATTTTCAAATCTCCTATCACATAAGAAGACAATTCTTAATAATAATAATAAAATACCCATAATCATTAATATGCCTAATAACTCTACCTAAAGCTTAATTAGTGGCTCTAATAGCTTATTAACAATACCACTCTTAGCTTCTTAATCTATCTTGATCATTAAATTCAGGATCATTATATATTTTTTCTAGATATTCCATTTTCTATAATACTTTATTTTCCTATTTAGGTGGATAAGGAACTCCTACTAAAAATACTGCTCTACATAATTCATCAGAGAAATCAATTCCTTCAGCTATCTTCCCTCTTTAAACTGCAAACATAATTGCTCCTTTCTTTGCATGTTATTTATATGATTAAAAAACATTTTACATTTCAGCAGTCTATTATGGTTCCCATAAACAATTTTTGATTTCATTTAATCTAAATAATATTTTATTAGCTGTCAATTTGCTTCTACATTTAAACATAAGACTGTAAGATGAAAATATAACTAAAACTCCATTTGGAATTACATAAGAGAGGTTTAATAGATTTTATCCTAATTTATTAAATTATTCATCATTATTTCTTTAATTAAAAGAGAAATCAAATTGTTTATGTTAAAAAACTATAAGATTTGATTTAATGTTAACAATATGAGGACTTTAAAATTAAGTTTAAAAGTTCATTCTTAATTCACATGTCCATGATTATAGAGGTGATAATGTGCCTGATGTTAATAAAACAGAATGAATATTTTTTTAAAGTATTCTTTTGAATGCTAATGATGGTTCTAAACACCACATATATATAGATAATTAATTAGCAACATCAATAACGAATGATAGTTTATATTAATTAAATTAATTAAGTAATGAAGATAAAGATAACTTTTATTTTTCTCTTTCATCTTCCATTCTGATTAAGTCATATACATTCATTATGAATTTAGTCCATGATTCAAAATGATGAGCAGGATATTGTGATAATTCTCCCATAACATCTATTAAAATCATACAATGTGATAAATATCTAGCAATATTATTTCTTGTTATTCCTTTTGCATAATTAGTTAATACTGAATCAGTCCATAATCTAAATGTATTATCTTAATCAGATGTATATTAAAAAATTAAATCTTAAATTTATCTAGCATCTAAAATTTGATATTTTTCATTTGTATCTTATAATGTGAATATTGGCTATTATTTTAATTATTCAATATATTATGAAAAAGTTCTTATTGTTATTAAAATTGCTCTATATTCTTTTAATTCATTACAAAGTTTTGACTAATTAAGTTTGACTTTTAATTATTCATAAAATAATGGTACACTCTCCAACTCATCTATCCATTTTTCTAAATCTTTTTCAGCCTCTATAATTATATTTTATGTTATAAAAAATGAAGATCCATCTTCAGCTGTTGATTATACATTATGTGCTTCATCAAATATCAATATTGAATTATCAATTGTTATATAATCTTAAAATTCTTTTTCTAATAAATAATTATATGGAAGAAGTATTAAATCAGCTTCATCCAATCTTTATCTCTCAAAATAATAAGGACATACTTTATTTTTATACCCAAATTATTTTGATTCTTCTAAACTATTAATCAAATTTTTATATTATGATGCCATAAACATTACAATATCTTTTTTGTAATATTGACATTGATTTGCCTTTATTACTTTCCTACAATTTTAATTTAAAAGATTTCCTTTAATGTTATAAAAATCTCCTCTTAAACAATATTAATCTCTCGATCCTAACATAGATACATTAGGTTTATAAATAGTTTTCTTTAATTCTTAAGCAACCTACTTTAATTATGCATGTGTTCTTGAAGCATAAATAATTCTTAATTTAATTGGGTTATTACTTTTCTATTATTCTTTTCGGTGTTTCTATAACCATCCTAAAGATGCACATAATAAAGATAAGGTCTTTCCTGTTCCAGTTGGAGATTCTAATCTAAATTTGAAAATCAAAAATGTAAATATACAATGCATTAAATTTTCCATCTAATGTTTAAACCACACTTTTCATATAATTTATTTAAACATCATAAGGTTTGTGAGGAAAGTATATTTCAGTATTCCCTAGTGTTATTAGTTATTATTAATTGCATAATTAATTATCAATTTCAATCTCTTGTAACTTTCTTTTATTACTTAGATCTGATTCATCATCAATCAATTAAGAGTGTGACTTACTTTTTAAACTCTATGACATTGAAATTGGCGGAATCATAATTAAAATAATTCATTTATTTTTTTGGTTCAAACTAATTATATATAAATATATTAATTATAAATATCGTATAATCAACATAATTTTTTTAATCATTTCAAATTTTTTTTATTTCTTAAAGAATTTCTTAGAAATTAATACAAATGAACATTCATAGACTAACAAAAATAACAATTAAAGGGAATTAGAAAAAAAATTATAAAATCTATAAAGAATTATGTCATTTTCTAATCCAAAAGTGGGATATGTAATAACTAATAATTTTTAAGTTATGAATTTCTTATAATTCTTTCTTATCCAAAAAAATTTATTGGTATCCTATATTTTTTTTCATAATTTTTTATAGATTAATCTAAATTTCTATTTCCTAAATTACATTATTCTTTTATCAAATTTTTTTTATTTTTATTTGAAATCTATCAATTAAATTAGGATTGTTTTAGATCCCCACTTTATTAAAAATTTATCAGATGTTCTTAAAATTAAATGAATACACTTAAATTACACTATAAATGAGAAATTCAAATGGAATAATTATTCTTAATTTATGCAATATATCCAACTTTTATAAACCATTTCTTAAATTGTTTAAGAATGTAAAAAAGTGGCAAGAATAAAGTTAGAATTTCTAAAACTTTGAAATTACAATACCAAATCAATCGATTAAAGTATTAAAATATTCATAATTAATACTTTTTTGGAATCTTGAAAATCTAATGAAATTGATGTCTTAAGGATTGTATTTATACATGCCCTCATCCATATTTTTTGAAATTAAGATTGGATTTTCAAAAATTAATTTGACCAAACCAATAGAATTTATTTCAGCTGCTTTATCATATGCTTTAATTTCATTATGAACAAAATATTATATTGTACCTTCATGTAAATTGATATAAAAATTATAATTTCAACTATTAATTTAAATAAACTCATAAAAATGAATTATATTCTCTTGCTTAAAATGAATATCCATATTTAATGAATTAATAATTAAAAAGGATAGAATAATTTAAGTATAGCATATATCTTACATTAAATAAATTGTATTTAATTTTTATATAGATCTAATTTATTTATGTATGAGCTTTGTTTATACTTAATTAGAACTAAAATAAATAAATTAAAGGTTGCAAAGTAGGCTACTATGTTTGCAAGTTGGAATTTTAAAATTATTGTTTAATATTTATCAGTAAATTAAAATAACTGTAGTAGCTAATAATTAATCAATTAAATTTTAATGAAATATAATGAAGCTGTGAAAATAACTTTAGAAAAAAAAGAAAGAATATCAGGCTAAATTATAACATCCTTAATTTGATAACTAACTATTTATTTTAGTTAAATTAATTTATTCAATTCATTATTTATAATCAAGTAAGGTCTGGCATATAATTTATAAATTCGGAGTTAATTTTCTTTTTTCCATTAATAAAAAGTCTTTGATTGGATAATATTAATACTAAAGTGATTCTTTAGGGGAAAACTCACTTATAATTTAACAACGTTTTGTATAAACAATGAAATCCTTAAATTAAATAAATTATTTTACATGTGATTAAATAACTTAAATAATTGTTGGTCCTTGTACTTCAACTAGTAAACCAACTTCTTCTAATATTTCTCTTTTGATTGCATCATCAATAGATTCATTTATTTCAATTTTACCTCCAGGAAGAGTCCATTTATTTTTATATGGTGCCTTTTCTCTTTTTATTAGTAGAAGACTCTAATCCTTAATGATTAATCCAGAGACTGCTTTTCTAAATAGATTCATTAAAAATATTTAATTAAATAAAGTTTATATTATTTTTTATTAAAGCGTATGACTTAGGTCATTTAAGAATAAAACTTAGAATATTTGGGTAGGTATGTGATTAATTATTTTAAGACAAGGCTTAAGACATTACAAAAGTCCAAATTTAGTAACAAAGATAATTAATTACAATCATAAGTGTAAATGATAAAGATGCAAGGGATATTATATATTATCTATAAGAGAGATAAAGCATAGATTTATCAAAAATATCTCTTTGGAAAAAACTTAAATAATTCATAATAAATTTACCTAAAGTTTCCAATCCAAATTCAACATTTAGACTTTTGTGGGAATTGATTAGCATGATATTCATTTTTGTTTAAATGATTCAAATACCTCTAGTATTGACATATTCAGTTGAATTAAGTCCAGGATTTTAGATTTTCAATTAATTGATGGATGTTTTTTTTTATATAGACATGACTTTGAATTTTAAATTTGCTTATTATTTTAAGTACACTAGTCTATGTATTTTAGAGGTGAAATTATTTTTGATAGAAAGAAAATTGCCTTAAATTATTTAAAGTTATGGTTTTGGCTAGATTTTTTGGCAGTTCTACCATATGATGATATTTTTACAGCAGATGATTCTTAAGCTTAATTAATAAAAATAGTTAGATTGTTTAAATTTATAAAAATTATAAGATTGTTAAGAGTTCTTAAAATAAGTAAAATACTTGAAAAATTAGAAGGTAAAATTTATTAATAAAAATTAATTTAGAATCATTTTCTTTAGCTTAAACTTTTTAGGAAATAATTTAATTTTTAAAGATAGCATGTTTAATATTAAGTATTGCTCATTGGATAGCTTGTATATGGAATATTATTGAATATACAGATGAATAGGTTCATTTAACATGGATGCATAAATATGGAATAGATGAAGCAGAATGGGAAATTAAATATATTTCTGCATTTTATTTTAGTGTAACTACAATGATAACAGTTGGATATGGAGATATAAATGCAAATACACAAACAGAAATGATATTTGCTGTATTTGCAATGGTTTTGGCATCTGCAATATTTGGTTACAGTATGTCTAGTTTTATGTAAATAATAGAAGGAGAGGATGAAAAAATCTAAGAGTAAAGAATTTAAAATTCTAAAATAGTTAGGTAAATATTCAATTTTAATTTAGATATATAAAATAAAAAAGTATACCAAAAGAATTATAAAGTAGAGTTAAAAATTATTTAGAATGGTTAGCAGGATCAGCATAAATAGCTAGAAATTATGAATAATAAGTATTAAAAAGTTTATCAGCAAATTTGAAAACTGAGATTGTTTGTTTATTAAATGGAAGAATTCTTCATAAAGTATAACTATTTAGTAAAGAATTTACTCCTTAACTTATTAATAAACTTGTTTATGTTTTGAATGAATAAATTTTAGGACCAGAAGAATATGTTTTCAAAGAAAATTCATTTGATAATGATAAGGTTTATTTTATATAAAATGGTTAAATCAATATTTGTATCACTTAAAGAGAAACACTACTAAAAACATTATAAAAAGGAGATTATTTTGGTGAAATAGGGTTTTTTGGTAGAAAACCTAGAAATGCCTCAGCAAAAACAATTGATTTTGTTAATGTAATGAGTTTGAAAAGAACAGATTTATGGGATGCTGCTAAACCTCTTGAAAGTGATTTATTAAAACTTTATTTTATGAAAGACTGTCTTGAAGTAGAGAATAATCTTAAACCATTAAAATTAAGGTGTTATATTTGTGATAGACCTCATCATATAGCCAAAAATTGTACTGTTTTTCATTACAGAGTAAGCAGAAAAAATCTAATAATGGAATATTTAAGTCATGAAAATAGTAGAATAAGTTAAGTTAGAAAAAATCTAAAAAAAATCAAATTTAATTTAGTCAAAATTTAAGAATCAGCTCTAAAATATTAAATAAATTAAAGTAGATGTGAAAAACAAATAAAAAGTTTATAGCATGATTACATTATTGAAGATGTTAAAATCGCTTGTGATATTGACTTATAAAAAGAATATACTGAATTTTTCAATGAATTTAATGTTAGTAATGTTGCAAAAAATATTAATTTCTTTGCAGATTTGATTTTATCTGAAATAGAAGAAAAGAAAAAATAGCGATCCTAATTTAGATAAACGTAAAAAAGACTTAAAAATTAAACAATTGCACCTAGATAATCAAAAGCTACTATAGGAAATATGGAAAATATATTGAATAATAAATCAATTGAAAATTCTTCATGTTTGTCTTCAGAAAATTCAATTAGCTGTATTGATAGACTTAAAAGTAAATCTAAAAGGCTTCTTGATTTATAATCTTAATATCAGTATAAATATAATGTTTATTCTTAATAGTGTTGCAAGAAGATCTTTAACGAATACCACTCCTAAATAATTTGACTTAATTTAAAATCATAATAAACTTGCTCATAACATAAAAAATGTAAAACATATAAGAGTGTCTTCATAAACTAGATTTATCTAAAATTGTAATGCAGAATTATATATTTTTAAGAAGGAAACCTTCATGAGAAAATTAATACCAGAATTACTATACATTACTTAATTAAACTAATTTAAAAATTGATGATAATATTTTTTTTAGAATTCTCTTTATATCATTATAATACCAAACTATTCTTCAATATTAAACTTCATTGATTTTTATCTTGAACTTAACTTACTTAACTATTAACAAGATTAGCTATCCCAGAATGCATTAATTTCATTGTCATTTAAGCTTTCTCTTTCTTTAATTTTGCTACTTATTCTTAAAGTACTTTATTTTATTCAGTTAAATCATCAAATTAAATTTTCAATTCAGAATTTTCATTTTTCAATTTTTTAATCTAGTTTTATAATTCTTAAATATTCTATTCAAGGGATATTATTTTATTACAATAATTATCTGAAACTTATTAGTTTTCATTTTTCATACAATTGATTTGATCAATATTAGTCTAATTCTGTTTTTGTAATTAACTTATTTAATTTTCGTAATTTTAAACACTTTTTATTTTTTCTTTTTTTATTTAGTTTATCTATTCCTATATTTTCAAATTCTCATCTTATAATTTTTATAATTCTGCTTAATTATTTGATTAAGAATTAGTCTTCATACTATTTGACTTTGCAATATGGCTTTCCAAATTTTAATTAATATCACTTAATCTTTGAATATCATCTTCACAAGTCAATAACTAAGATTCTAAATTCTTAATTTTTGCTAATTAAATAGAAGCTTATTTATTATTTATTTTTATTTGATCATCATATGTACCTATTCTCAATTCTAATTCCTTTATTTTAATCTCATAATGCTAAATCATTTAATTATTTTAGTTCTAAATCTCATCAATAGTTCTTTATTTTAATTCATATTCTTTAAATTTCTTTTCATACTCTTTTAGCTTTTATTCTAGAGTTTTAATTTGATGATCTTTATCAACAACTCTTTTATCTGTTTCAGTATTTCTAAAATCTCTTTTTAATTAGTTACTAATAGATTATTGTTCTTAATTTTATTTTTAAAATACTTAAATTTATTATTCAATAACAAGTTTTTATTCTTCAAAACGCTTTTTTATTATAAAATAAAATACTTATTATTAATCTTTTTATTCTCTTATGGCTTGATCATATTATTCCTTCAACTCTTTTTCTTTTTACTCCAAAATCTCATTTTAGTTTATCAATTCAACATTTTTTATCTTCAATTACTTTATTTGCTAATTAATATTTTTCTATACATACTTCTAAAAATTATTGTTTCTCATTTTATGTAATTTAATCATATTATTTTCTTTTTAAAAATTCCTCCTCTAACAATTATTATTATAATTCTTTAATTTATTAATCTTTTTAAGATTCTATTTAAATATTGACTTCAAATTTTTATTTTAAATCTTCATTTTATTGTTTTAGTTATTTTATTAGATTATTATGCTAATCTTATTCTCTATTACTCTTTTCTTCCATTAATTCAAGTTATGCTTATAAGGTTTTTATTTTATTTTCAAAATCTCTATTTATTTCAAATACCTAATCTAAATGATGTAAAAGTAAATCCATTTCTTCTTTTTTATAAGCTAATTATTACTCTAATTATTAAATTTTATCAGTTGACTCAGTTGCTTCCGATCTTCTTGTACTATTTTGTTGATTATTATTATTTTAATTTGGATTTCCAATCATTGAATTTAAATCTTAAATTTATTTGGTTAATGACAAAGTTTTATATTATGAATCTTTTGTTAAATTTTAATAAGCTGCTTCTTATGTGACTAAAGCTTATTCAAGATTCTCTGCTTTTTATTTTACTTTATTTAATTAATCTACTAATGTTTTATTTTCTTAAACTAATATTGCTAATTTTTATTCTAAATACATGATTTATTATTATTATTTATTTATTTAGGAATCTTTCTATTTTATATATATTATATATTACATCCTGATTCAATTTATTTAATTTTTCTTCATAAAGCTATTAAATTTATTGCTTCTCAACAATGCTCATTTTTTAAACTTCTTCCAATTTTCCATTTATATGATGCTATACCTGTAATTATTGATTAGAAATTGATTATTTATGAGTTTAATCTAATTCAACAATCTATTAACTTAAAATATCATTATGTTATTTTAATTCAATTATCATTTTTTCATAATGTTTTTATTTTTCTAAATTTTGATTTATCATTTATTTTGTATTTGTTTCATATTTCTCTAAAGATTTATTATAATTGTATTATAATTATTCAAATTCCTTTTATTTTTATTCTAAACTTTATTAAAAATAGTTTAAATCAGTTGTTCTACTTTCTAAATTGATAAAATAATTTACATAAATTTTATTATAGTTCTTTGTTAGCAACCAAAAGATTATTGATTAATTCTTATTAACTTTGATTATCCTTTTATGTTATATCTAATTTAGCATTCAAATTATTAATAATAGCCTCATTTTCTGTTCTTAATAATACATATTGCTATTTCCAAGTAGATTCTAATGTATTTAAATTTTCTTATGCTTGAAATCGTATAGCTTAATAGTCTCTTTAATAAGCCAATTATTTATTGGCCATTATTTCATCAAATTATCTTTTATTATTAATTTTTTCCTATTCAATTAGAATTAATTATTGCTTTAATTATATATTGTCTTGCATCAAGAAATCTATTTATTTTTGTTACTCTCTAATTCTATCATTAGATTATTATAACAATTGTTGTAGCTATTCAAAATTATACTAATATCTTACATCATTTACAACTTATTATAATGGTTACAATTATGCTATCTATCTTAACAAATCTACATTCTATTCTTTTAAATTCCTATATTATTGATCATTTATTGGACTATTTTATACAAATAATTGAATTGGTTAAGGAGGTTATACAGGCGTATTTTACTTAGGTATTACTGATACACTTTAAGTCATTCTGTTATTAGGAGTTTAGTTTTAACTTTACTCAATAGGACTTTAAGGACTTATTTATTGATTAATGCTTGCTGTTTTAGAGTTTGCTTAAGGATTTTGTTCCTATATCTTACCTAATCTATTCAAAATTTTTGAAATATCACTAAAAATAGTTCGATTTTGTTGATACCTTTAAAATTGCTTTTATTCTTAAATTATGGACTATACTTATTAGAGTTTGTCAGAATCTTTTATTAAGCTTTTTTCCTAACTCTCTTATTGATTCATGTTAGGAAAAATCATTTTATATTGTTTCATTTCATCTTAATCATCTTGAGAACTAAATTAAAGAAATTAATACTCTTTTGTTGGTTACTATTTTTAAATTAATGCACTTATGTTGCTCAGTTTCTCTCCTATAGGTTTTCTTTCCATTTTAAATTGTTAATTTTGATAAAAAAATTAAATATTATACGTTTTATATATTAATATTATAAAATATTATTAATAGTAGATAATTTTATCAAAATATGTCAATACTTTTTATACTTTAGTATCTATTTGAACTTAATTATTTTAATTAATTATAAATCTATGACAATTATTAATTAGATTATTATTTAATATAATCTAAAGAATTCTAAATTTATAATTATATAAATTATTTACATTATCTCGACATTGTTCAGATTAAAAGTCTACTGAATTTCTCTATTAATTCATTTCACCAAAAAAAGAATATTTTTATCTAGTCAATGATTGAATTGGTAAAAGTTTTTTAATTTTTCTTATTTATGCCTAATTTATTTTGAAAAAGTACTCTTTCAGGAGAAAATTATTAAATTGGCTACTATTCTTTATTTCCTTCAGCTATTTTTTCTAACTTTTTTAAAATATAATTGTCAATAGGAGATTGTAGCAAGCCTTCTTCATTTTTCTTTATATATTATGATGTTGATTTCTATTTCAAAGGAAATTTTATAGGGGAATATAAATTGGTGAAATTACTTTATATAGGTTTAATTTATAAAGAGGACATTATATCGTTATCTTGAACTAGTAGTTATGATTCATTAACTAAATTCATCTTTTCCTTCAATTTTTATATCTTACTTATACTATCATTTTCAACAGAACTTTCATTCTTGCTTGATGTCTTCTGAAAAACTAAATTTGAATCAATGTTTTTGATATTCCTTCTCTTTCTACTCATAACTCCATAGTTGATTGATTATTTTTCATTAGCTATATACAATCCCAAATTTTAATCTGAAAACATTAATCCCTATGATTAAAGTTGTTATCTCTGTATCTTCTTTTCTTCAATCAAAAAATTATAGTAATTCTCTCCCTATTTTGCTTATTCCTATTTATTTTACAATGTATTATTATTTTTCTTTAATTATTCTTTATTTGATTTTATTATTGAACTTTCCTTTAATAGTTTTTTCTTTTTTTAATTATTAAGAGACTCTACTAATGTGAACTATTATTAATGATTTTTCATTACTTATATATTTATTAATATAATAATAAATTTATGAATAAAATCATCAAATCAAGTATCAAATTCATTCCCTATTCTTTCATTTTTAAATTCATTTTAAAGAATAGGATTTATGATCTATTAATCATTTAATTTAATTGTATTTAATTGATACTTCATATTTTAAATTTATAACTCTTTCTATTAGTCAACTCCTTCTAATTAATTAATTTTTTTTTATTAATCTTTAATTTAAGCAGTTAACTCATTAATTCTCTTAGTAAAGAATTCAAATTGAGTTTCAGCTTAATACTAAGGTGAAATATTTTTTAATTAAAATAATTGCAATTCTAACTGCTTACTTTTTTTATCTGCGAAATTTAATTTTTATTCTAATTCTTCTATTAACTGCTTTTGAATCACTAATTAATCAAAACTATCTATAAATAAATAAATAAATAATTATCACCTCTTTATTTGTATTCATTTAATATATCATTTAATTCTTCAACTCTTTATCTTAAGGCTTTAATTAAAGAAGTAACATTAGTTCCATCAGGAATAATGTATTCTTCTTTCTTTAAGAGTTCTAATTCTGTAATGATTTCTTGTCTTGATTTGTATAATTCTTCTACTTCAGCTAAATATACTCTTCTTTCTTCAGAAATTAAAGAAATTTATTAAACTAGAAATGTTGCAGCTTCTCTTTATTGTTAATCACCTTAAGCATCAATAATTTAAAGTATTCTTTTATTTAATTCATGGTTTTTCTGATCAAACTCTTGATGAAGAGATTAAATATTTTGTGTTAATCGATCAATTTAATATTTTAGAGCTCTAATTTATTCTTCTTTTCTAGCATTGTCTTATAATAATTGAGTCCATTTTCTACTGCATTCATTATCTCTACCTTCCCATTCAATTAATTATTTTTTCAATTAAGTAAGTTCTCTTGAATTCTATTCAAGCATTTATATATGATGTTATGGACTATAAAATAATATTAAAATATTACTTTCCCGAAACATTAGATAATAATTAAGTTATTTGCTTTTTTTATCCTTGTATTTCTTCATCTTTCAACTATAGAATTTTTCTTAATTATTAAATTTCAGCCTTTAATATATTATATATTAATTACATTTTATATTGCTATTTTCTTACCTATATCTGTTATCTTATATTCTTCTATTTCTGCTAATCGGAGTTCATTTTCTTTACGACATAACTCTAATTTTGTTTATAAATCCTTTGTAAATGGCTCAACTGACTAATATTTAGTCTATTTTGATTAAATTTTTAATAATATACCTAAATGTTATTGAATTCACTTGATAATTTCTCATATCTAAATTACAAATCAAGAAATGCCTGAGATTTTTTATCATAATCAGCCTATTATTACAAAACTTATGTTCTTAAATCATTATTCTCTCTTTCTAATTATGAAATAATTTATTAGGCTGTTTCAATATTTTTATTTTTAATAAGATCTTAAGTTGTTTCATCTATTTTCTGTTTCTCTGCCATAATGATAGAATCTGGACTATATTATTTTAATTGAAATGGAATTTATTAAGAAGATTATTGTTAAATAATTGGTGTTTACTATTATTGAAATTCTAAATTTTTTTATTTAACAAAATCAACAACAGAGATTTTCATATCTTTAACTGGTTGGTTTGGTTTTTTTTATTTATAAGCCATCTTTGTGTCACTATAAAATGTATAAAGTATTGGATATTTTCCGAATTATATAATATCTCCACTAAAAATTTCAAATTATTGGCCTTTTCCTACATTAACACCATTTACAAATGTTCCATTTAATGATTATTTGTCTACAATTAAGATTTTATCTTAAACCAAGATTTCACAATGTTGTTTTGAAATGGAAGGATGCTTTAATATAAAATAATAAAATTTACATCAATTTTAAGATGACACTTATCTAATCTGCCAACAATAAATACTTTTGATTATATTTAAAGAGGTTGACCGTCTTCTGGTAATAAACAAGGATAGCTCATAAATAATAAAATTATTTTATTTATTAAAATAAAAGAGAAATTTTAATAAATGTTGAGACCCAGATATATATCATATAGTTCCAACATTACTTAAGGAGGATTATAAGCAATATAACAATCAGTTAATCAAGAATGTCTTAGTAAAATATTAAATTTATAAAGGAAATGGTAGCAGTACTAAATAGTTAGTGTAAAAGTTTGTTCCATTTATTAAAGAAAGAGATAGCATGAATAGATTAGTGACAAAATTATAATCAATATCACCAGAAAGAACTGAAAGGAAAACTTCATGTGGAGCAGTTAATTAAAATAAAGAAATGTGGAAGTAAAACTCACAAGTCAAAATAAAGAGTCCAACTAAAAAATTTCTGATCTCTAATGATGTTTCATTAAGTAATTCTAATGATTATATAAGGTAAACAGAGAAGTTTTTCAAATGTTGATAATAAATTAAAATTAGTATAAGCTTATACTGATAGACTTTAAATCAATTAAGATGAATCAATATAATAGATTAATATGAATTAGGATGATATTAACTTTTAAATGTAAATCACAAACCAAGAAAATGTAAAAATAAATACTTAGAGATCTCCAATAAAGATCAGGGTTGTTAAATAGGATAGTTAACATAGTGATTTATTTAACAAAAACATTTAACATCAGAATTCAGAAAAATTGAAATTGTATAAACAATTACTTGAGAAGCAGAAGCTATATAATAATGGAGAGATTAGAAAAAGTGATATTAAATTGCCAGCTTTATTATTCAAATAATATATTAAAGAAATCTTAGATGGCAATTAAAAAATTAAAGAAGTAATCAATTCTTAGGATGAAAGTAAATATGAATTTCCTCCTGAATTTGAATAAAAAATTATCTAAATGAAAAAGGATGTAAGAAAGATGAAAAATAAATTGAAAAATTGGGAAAAAGATAGAAGAACTTCAGAAGACTTAAGACATTTGAAAGAGGTTGCTGATTCTATCATTTAAAGAAATGAATGATTTCCTATTTTATTTCTATAATTTTACCATAATTTATAAACCCAATTTAAAATGAATAGAATTTATTAAAATGATTTTAGAACTTACTATATTAATAAATTTTAATTAGATAAAATGAAATGATATCATCAAATAATTCACTTTATCAACTTAATTCATAATAAAAAGAACATCTAGGAATGAAATACATAATTACAATAAGTATTTTTATTTTTCAAAATTTACAATAATACATATATTATAGTAAATTTATTGTTTGAAATAAATATAAAATTTGATAATTATATGATAAATCGATTTTTAATCAATTATGTTTAAGTAGTTGAAATATTTGATTAACATTAATAGGCTTTTATAAATAGCCGTCAAATAATGATAACTAAGATATTTCATTTTTAGAATGAGCTGAACAAGCAATGATATGTGTATCTACTCGTTCTCTAATCATAGAAACAGCTTAATAACCATTAATGATTGGCATTTCAATATCCATCAATATGTACTTATATGTTGTATGCAGGTCACATCCATTGTAAGATTCAATTTTAGCAATTGCCTCTTTCACAGAGTAAGCCTTAAAAATACTTTAAATTTATATTAAATACTTTGTCTATTATTAAATCATATTATTTGAGCTGACTTTCAACAATTTAAATATTAAAAGGCATATCATCTACTATTAATATTTATATGCATTAACACATACTTATATTACTAGGGGATTAAATCATTTCATTATATTTGTTCATTTAAGGGATATTTCTTAGCTAATTAATTATTCCTTCATTATCATCATCATATAAAATACATACACTATCATCAATGTCTTTTCTGTTTTGAATCTTAAAAGAAAATGTTGACCCTTAATTCTCTCCATCTGAAAAAACCTTGATTTCTTAACCTATTTTTTAGGCCAAGATATTAGATATCATCAGACCCAAACCTACACCAGTTATATTATCACTATTCTCTAATCTACCAAAAGCAGTGAATAATTTGCTTTATTCATTTTTTGGAATCCCTATTCCTGTATCTTATACTTTAATCTAAACACAATCTTCATCTGAATCTAGATAAATAGTTATTCCTCCAATTTCTGTAAATTTTATTGCATTTGATAATAAATTTAATATTATTTGTTTTACTCTATTGGGATCTGTTACTATCCATTGAGGAAAATTTTGCTATTATTTCAATTTCATATATAATCCCTTCGAATTAGCCTATATCTTCATTATTTCAATTATTTCATTTATTAACTCTGTTATCTTCACTTACTAAAACTACAAATTAAATTTTCCAGCCTTCAATTATGCAACATCTAAAAGATCATTAACTAATCCTAATAATGAAGAAGCCATATATTTTATTGGTTGCATTGATTTTTCTAATTATTCGTTGGCATTATGATTAGGATTTAAAACATTTCCAACACTCTAAATGATAATGTTTAAAGGTGTTTTAAATTCATGAGCAACTTTATAGAGCATTTATGACTTGTTAAAATTTGTTTTTTCTAAGGCTGCTATTTAATTTACATGGGTTATATCTCTTATAATAAATAATATGAATCCTTTACTATATGCAATATATGGTTTCAAAATTACTTAAAATATCTTTTACATCTCTCCTTAACATACAATGCTGATATCTTAAAAGAATTTTAATGTAAATGAATTTAAATCACATTTAGGTTCCCTCTCTAACATTTATTTAAATATTTATTTAACCTCATCTATAATAATCGGAGATTATGACAAATTATTATAATGCTGTTCATTGTCTTGATTGTTTTAATCCTCTTCTTCTTAATCAACTGAACTTTTTAATTAGATATAATCTGATTTTTCATTACCTAAACTTTTTGATCTAGATTTTAACTTTTTATCTAAAATTAAAAACAATTATTGATAATTATCTTATTCAGAATTAATTGCATTTCTTAAATTTAACAATTTTTATTTTGCTACATCCACAAAGGTTTCATTCATCAAACTTCGAAAAGCTGCATTACTAAATTAAACTTGATATTATTCATTTAATATTAACACTCCATCTGGAAATGCTGTTAATAATTTTTTGAATAAATTGTATTCTGTTTGTTCAAATTCCTTATTTGGTGATTACTATCCAATCTCTAGAACATTTTATTTAAATTAAATTGAATCCCTTTTTGTTATCATGCTGACTATCTCTGATTTTGGTGTTTCTTTTATTTTACATTTACATTGATATCGAAGGTAAAGTAAATAAGCTGCACTAGTTGATAGAAATGCTAAGATCTCACAAATTGTAAATATATCAATTTTTAAACTAATAACTATTATACCAATCCCACTGATAAAACATGTCCACCAAGATTTTAATGCCATTATTATTGAACAACCAACAGCCATATACATTATTGGTGATTATAATAAAATTGCATTCAATACCATTATTATTATTGTGCTCGAATTGATTATTGACAAAATCACATTATTCTCTTTTAACAATCGAGTTGACAATATTCCTGCTGATAAACATATCATTGCAATTGAATAATCAGAACTACCTATAAAACTCATATATAAGACATGATCCAAAATTCCAAACACTAAAAGATTTCTCATTCTCTTTAACCTATTAAATTATAATATAAATGACTTATAATTTTTATATTATAAATAAGTATAATATTTTATTATTTCATAATTATAATTAAAATACATATACTTTTGAATATTTTACATTCAGTTTTCCTTTGTTTCATCTTTCTATGCTTCTTTAAAAATTATGAAAAAATTTTTAAATAAGTTATTTCATTATTGTTTACTTTTTTTAAATAAAAGTTCGATGTGGTTAAAATATATTTTTTTAAGCAGCCCCTACTCTTAAAATTGATATATTATAATTCCTTAATTTTTTATTTCTGTAATTATCTTTAAATCTCAAATTTTTGAGAAAGGTCTTCCTCCATAAAAAATAACACCTTGAAAAGTCAAGTATATTACAAGGCTTATACAGAAATAAAATAAACTAAGTTTAAAGAAAAAAGAGTTTTTTCATACTAAGTGAAATAAAAGTGTATTCTTTAGTCCACAATTTGTTTTTCACCAAATATTTACGAGCCAATTAATCACTAATCAAGCTAAAGAATATATTTGGAGATTTTATAACTTAGAATAATAATGAGATTATCTTCCCTCTTTTTTATCATTTAAGTAAGTTGTTCTTATATAAATATTTTCCTGTAAGTTTAATACAAAATCAATTTAGTATTTAAAAAATACAATTTAATCTTTTAGTATTTTTTAATAAAAATTATAAAATTTTTAAGTTTATTGATTTTATAATAATAAAATATCTTCAATTACGATCTATGTTAATTACTATTTATAATCCTGTTTACGATGAGATGCTAAAATTTTTATAAGTTTCTTAAATTTAAATTAACTTCTCATTCAAATTTTCTATAAAACTTGTTTTTTAGGAATTTTGTATCACCTCTCCATTAATTTAAAAAAATAAGATATCCAGAAAAACAATTACGATTAATTTTGCATTTTTATCAATAATCTATTTAAAATATATTCATATTGATTTTGCTTCTTTTTATAGAATCTTTTTTTAAAAAAAATCAATTCTCCAATTATCTATACTTCAGCTTGTTAATTTCTTAAATACAATTTAAATAATATTAAAACCATAGTAGTTGAATTCATATTCTAAAAATTTTTCTCCTAAATTACATTCCATTCTCCATTTCCACAAAAGTCTGTCTTTATTTTCCCCCAGATTTTGATTCAAGATTTAGTAATAAAATTAAAGTATTAAAAATCAATATTTTTTAAGAAGATTACAATTTGCACTTATCATATTCAAAATCCAATTACTCTGATATGTATTGAATCACATAAATGCTTATGTTAAAGAAAACTTTGTGATGAATGCCTTGATCAACATTGCGTGGATATTGAAAATACTACCCATTAACTTTTTTATAGTTAATTATTTAATTGAAAACCGAGACAAGTTAACATTAGAATGCTCTAAATTTATCTTCAAATGATTTCTGCATACTCTTGAATAAATCTGATTAGAGAATCTAAAATATATAACTTGTTTAATTTAGAAAGGCTAGTGCCTAGAGATTAATTTCACTTCTGAGTAGATACAGATATGATAAGAGTTAAATCAAGAAACTAATTTGAATTAATTTTTGAAGATGAAAATTTTATGTATTTTTATTTAAATGTAAAACATAATTTTTAATATAAGAATCCTGTTCTTTATTAAAATAATCGATTCATCAGAATAATAATCCTTTTATCTGTTGAAAGCATTGAGTACTCTAAGTCTTGTTGATATAGTCTTTCTCTAAACTTCTCAAAATCAGCAAACTTAAGATTATTATCTGGACAAATCATATGGATTTCTTTTCTCTAGGAGCCAAATTTTTGCATTTTTTAGAGGAATCTTAGATTTATCAAGATGACGGTGGAAATCTCACAGTTAGAATATAATGTAAAACAAATTGCCTCACAGAATTAAGATAAAATTGTGCTAGAAAATTTTATGAATCAATAGTCTTACCTGTTTTACTATAGTTTTCCAAAAACAAAGCTATAACAGAAGATGGAATATCAGAAAATTCTTAAGATCATCAAAAATTACTAATTAGAGCAGATTTATAGAAGAATAGCAAATTGAGATAAATATTTTCTTAAGCTAGATTAATTCCTTTAAACTAATCTTATACCTAAATACCAAATAAAAATAATTTTAGAACGAAGATTTAAGGATATATTCATTCATTTTTACTTTTAAAACTGGCTAAAAATTTCCTTAAGATGCAAGAAACATTTAACCTAATTTATTTGTATTAACATCTACTGAATATACAGATGCACTTTGAAATATTGATGAAGCTTTAGATTTATTACTGATCTATTTAAATCTGGAGAAGTCAGAGCTGCTTTTATTGAAGTTTCAGATGAATAACAACATAAATTTAATATAGCTTTGAAATAAGTTAAAGCAAATACTAAATATATATTTTCATAGTATTATACTAAAAGATGAAAAAAAAACATAATTTTAGAAAAAATGTCGTAGCTAAAATTATGAATACTGAGAGAATATAAGTGAATGATTTATCTTATCTTAGAAAGTTAAAACGTTCTCAATTTCTTTAATAAGACTCTAAGAGGAATAGATTTAGGGAGTTTCTTAGTTTAGAACTATTGAATGAACCTAATTGAGTATTTAAATTTGAATAGAAATTAACAATTATTTAAAATACAATTTTGAGTTAAAACATCAATTGCAAAAAAGAAATATATTGACTAATTTTAAAAATTATTCTAAGAAAATAGAGAACATACATATGAAAAAGTAAAGGAACTTTGTATATTATAAATTAAAATGCCATTGAAGAAAGGAACTTTTAGCCATTAACTGAACATACTTAATATATTATTGAATCAATATTAATAAAGTGTTTCAAAAATTTTTTGACTTACATTTTTTAGATCTTTATTGGACAAAATGAAATTGAAGCTATGTCTAGTATATATAAGTAAAGATATCCCAGAATTAAGTTGTCAGCAAAAGAAGTCTATAAAATCTGCTATATTAAGTGAAATAAGTATAGATCATTATTAATATTATAAGAATTACCTAAAAAATTTTTGAATTACCAGATTTATACTAATTTATTTTAAAATCAAATTTTACTTAGAAATAGCAGAATTTTAAAAGAACAACTCTTGAAGGAAAAGAAGAATTAAGAGTGAAAGGAATAATTTTTAGGCAAACTGAAGATAAGCTTTGGAAAAATCCTAAAAGCTTAAATTTGTCCCAATTTGGTTATTTCTTATTAGAATTCAAAATATTTCTGATGGAACTGAGACAGCACTTGGCGTCACTGAACAAACGAGAGTCAAAGAGGTTTTAGAATATTTTGCCAAGTATAATCGCTTAGTTTATTGCAGACTTTTGATAATATTTAATTGATTAATTAAAAAAATAAAGAATTTTGGATGTTGATGAAGTGCTAATTAAATTAATAGAAGATGAAAGACAAAATTAACATGGAATTATAAATAAATTGGAATAGATGTTAGCCAAGTTTAATGCAGAGGAATAGTTAATTCTCATTAAATAGAGTTCTTATTAAACTAAAATAATATATTTATTTAAGTCCAGTTAGGTTAATCAATCTAGCTTCCTCTATATTAGATAATGTACATGATGAAAAGCTAGAACTTGGATTTAAAAAATATTGTTTATTTGCTGCACTCTATTTCTAAAACATCAAAGATTTTCAAAGATTGGATGATAAAGTTGTTCATTCATAAAATACATTTTTTAAACCTTCAAAGATAGGAATAATTATGAGAAATTGAAGTCAAATCCTAGTTAAATTATTTTTGACTTATTAATTTTTAAAAACCAATAAGGTTGATAATTACTAAAGTTATGATGTATTTATTAACTTTTATAAATCTTAGATAAAATCACTTGTTGAATAATATCAAGCTACATAAAGATTTGATAAAGAATATGAATTAGGCCATTAATTCAATATTAAAAATTAAAAAATTACAAATTAAATACAATTTATAAATAAAACTTACATTAATTATGCTCATCCTTATTTTAAAGTACTAGATTAGCGAAAATTTGTTTCAAATATCAATAAATTATATTAAATTGGAAAAGAAGAAATATTACCCTTTTGACATAGAAATAGTAAAAAGATTAATCTAAAATTGATGTGGTTGAGTGTATTTAATATCAAGTTTGGTAAATTTTTAGATGCCTAATGTTTCCTAAATATGCAAACATTAAAAAAAAACTAAATGTTAAATGTAGTAAATTATGAATCTGTGGAAACTTTAGATTTAATGAAAAATAAAATAAAAGAAGAATGGAGTACAATTCATGTTGGCTCTTCTTTATTAAATAAACCTTTATATTAAATATCATAAGGCTGCTCTTTAGAAAACCTTTATTGAGAAATAATTGACTCAAATAATTCAAAAAGATGAAGATTACAAAACATATTTTTAAAATAAACCCATCCTAACTCTTTCATAGTAAGTGGTGTTGACCCAGATGAAAAATACAGGAGAACAGTTTCATGAAATAATGAAATAGAATTGAAGAAGGCCCATATAAATTAATTGACTTCAAAGAATAGTTAACCTATAAGGATCCAAGGGCCGATTAATTATTGATTGAAATACATTTTTAGAAAATTCCAAATTCCATTAAAGTGTATCTTTAAATAATTTCTGAATTCCTAAATCATGATATAAGGATTTCTACCGGTGTGGATTTTATTATTTAAATTATCATAAAAATGGCAGGGTTAATGGAGAAAACTAAATTCTCACTGCGTGGAGATGGTTGCATAACTACATAATAAATAAGTCAATAATAATAAATCACAAACACAACTAAAAGATTCAATTTCTATGTTGAACGAATCCTCACAAAAGCTGCTGTTGCTATAAATGAATAAGAATCTTAAGAAATAATGATAGCCATTCAATAGTTTACTTTTTAAGAGGAAAATATCTATAAACTCAACAAAAAAGCTGGGATGTCATGAAATCATACAATTTAATATTAGATGGAATTCGAAAATTATTAAAAAGCTGCTTGATCTACATTAGAGCAGATTAGTTAAAATGTTTGTATATCTTATAGATTCTAGCATCTCTATCGAAAGTGATATTTAGTTTCCACATAATTAGTGATGAGAGATTTTTAGAATATTATTTATAAAGGATTTTATGAATATTTCTGATGAATTAAAGTAATTAATGGAAACAGAGAAGAATGATCTAATTCAAATTTAAAAGGAACTTTATCTTTTCCTAACTCAGACATCTTGCGAAATGGCTCCCAATAATAAAAACGAAAGGGAAGAAATTATAAAGGATGTTTAAGTGGGATAATTTCATCAATAATGTAAATGAACCCTAGCGCAGAATTGTTTGAATCATTTTTTAAGGGAGCCTGTCAACTTTAGAAAATTTATTCATTTTAAAATAGAAGATAATATGAAGTTTATTTTTAAATAGATATATTGTAATGGGAGATAATTAGTTATTTTTAAAAAGAAAGATAAAAAAATTTAGAAGAAGTACTTTTAGAAATTCAGAATCACATCAAAATCTTGTTTAAAATACAAATAAATGGGTAAATCATTTTTGTGGATTTAATTGATTTGAAAAATCTTAATTAATAATCCTCTTTTAACAAAACCAAAATTAAATTATCTGGCTCGTCATTACAATATTGAAACCCATCCTAATTAAATTTGGAAAGAATATCAGAGCAAAGGATTACTTATTTTAATGAATCATAACAATGACTAAGCTCTCATTTAACTTAGCTAATTTAAAAATAAATAATAATTACTTTAAATTGATAGAATAATACTAAAAGACTGTTTCAAAGGATGGGAACACTTCATATTGCTTAAAGATTTCTTACAGAATGAAAAAAATCAAAATTTACATTTCACATTAAAAGCATATCTACAAAATAAATTTAATATAAGCTGTTTTGGACATTAATAAAATGAATATATTATAGCAATTGGCAAAATCTAAACATTTTTGACTTAATTATCTCAAATAAATTATTAACTTTAATAGAAGAAAATTATTAGAAATTAAGAATAGTAGGTGAATATGAAAGGAATTTTAGGGAAAACAATACTAAGATTAATGAGAGGCTATCATAAATCGCATACGATTCATAAATAAATCAGATTATTCTCAACTTAAAGGTATATATCCTAAGATTAACTCAAGGAAATAAAATTATCAGATATAATAACTTAAATAGGATAAAATTATAGAATTCAATCGCTGAGATATTTGATGAAAGCATTAGAATCAATTTTATAATCATAAATTCAAGGATTTAAAGATGATTGTTACGAAAAATGATATTGTAAAAGTGGCTACCTCTGAATTATAATTCATTTAATAAAATTAGAAAGATAAACTATCAAAGTAGAAAGGATTAATAGAATACCTGCAATTCAATTTATTTTTAGAAGAATAAATCCTTTCGATAGAAGAATTAGATTTATAGTTAATTGAAAATTCATTAGGAGATAAAAAAGAGGAATATAATAATATAAATGAAATGATTAAAATAGCAAACAAATAATTACCTTCAATAAAAATTGTTAAATTTAAAATACCAAGTTATTAAAAATGGGATGAAGGATATAAATTAAACTTATGCAAATTGATTAATAAAAATAGAAAAGAATTTCATTAAATAATAAAACATATAAGTGGTATTGGAAAATAGAAAGCTGGAATGATAGTAAATATTCTAAATGTTGAGCAAAACTAATTTATAACAGATTATAAATAAATGAATTCAGAATGCATTAATCAATTATGTTCAATTTCTTAAATATTAAATAAGAATTTGTAAAGAAATTGGTAATTTCAAAATTAAATTAATTTAAATGATATAGGATAAGAAGGATTGAAAGGATTGAAATACCAGATTTATCAGTAACTACTTAAGAAGAAAAAAATTTTAGGTGTGAAGAAAATTAATAATGGAGATATAAATAGCCATTACGTGGAGATAAATATGAATATTATAATAAAGCAATATCTTATGATTGAACTCATCTATAAAAATAAGAGAATTATGGGAATAAAATAATAGACAAGATTTCTCGTTTATGAATTTATATAAACTGTCAAAATATAGATTTACAATGTAAATGAGATTGATACCAATAAACAAAATAAGTCCAAATATTCCAAATAAAGAATAAATCAGGCCAATAGTAGTAATGTCTCATGTAATAAAAATGATTGAGCTCTTCTATGAAGAAAGGCTCAAAGAATATGTCAGCTACTATATAAATCCTGAATAAATTGGATTTTTTTAAGGTATGGGTACCTAAATTCATATTTAAGAAGTAACAAGATTTCTATAAAGAAAATAAGTTAAAGGTAAAACAGCTATATTTATAGATTTGTCAAATGCCTATAATGTAGTAGATAGATAAATTCTTTATAATATCATGAAGAAAAGATAAATTTTGGTGAAAAGGCTTTAAATTTTTAATCTTATAAATATTTGGGGGTTTGGTTAAATTTTAGAGGAAGTCTTAAACCACATTATAATATTGTGAAAATATTGTAAAAAAAAATAGTTGGTAAGTAAAATTTTTGTCAAAGTTACTACCAAGATATAAATTTATTTAATTTTCCTATCACTAATGATATTGAAAATAAAAAATAGATATATATAAGAAGATTAAAATAGGATTTAAAAAAATTAAAATGGTAAGTCTTAGCCAACAGATGTCATTATAGAAGTTTATGTGATGATATCCCATAATGGAATTCAAATATTATTAGAAAAATTCCAAATCAAGGTTTCTTTGATTTATTTAAATATGATTCAATGCTTTGTAAAGATTGCAATGTACCACTAGATTTAAAACATATAGATACTCATTATTAAACAAATTTTGAATATTATAGAAGAAAAATATATTTATATGTGATAGATACAACTAGAAAATTTAATAAAGGAGATTAAGAATACTTTAATGACATTACAAAATCAAATTCTAAGTCATTAAACAACCTTACACAATAGATTTGTATGAAAAGAATTTAAAAAAAAAATAACAATAGAGTGAGATGTAGAAATGATTTTGAATTATCCCAAATCATTATTATTATTATTATTCATCAGGAGATTTATTCATTGAAGAATCTTTTTCCTAAAAGGATTTTGATAAGATTATTGAAGGTTTATCTTTTAACGAGTTATTAAAAAATGTGAGTGACAAACTATTTAATTTATCTTTATCAGAAATGAGGTTTTTGAAGGAAAAATTTTCAAATTTTTTGTCAGAATTGAGCATATATTAATAGGTAAAATAGATTAATATCGCGTTTTATTTATAATTAACCAACCAAATAGAAGTATTTATGAAAAAAAAAATCTGGGCATGATTTTCAAAATCCTTCTTCTCTTTTATTTTTATAATTAAATATTCATTGTTTGTTTTAAATTATACTACTATTACATCTATTCTTCTGCTATACTTATTTAAAATGTATTAGTATAATTTTACAAATGAATTAATAAAAAATAAACGAAGTAAAGAAGGAATTATAGAAATTACTTGAAGCAAGCATAAGTTTTTTCATGATATTGATCAAATTCAAAGATACACAAAAAATACGAAGGAAAAATGTTTAAAAATAATTTAAAATAGATAAGAAGAATTTATAAAAAAATTTGAAAAATAAATAACAACACCTAATAATATATCCTAAAAGGAGAATCAGAATTTACAATATACTTTTAAAGAATATTATCAAATTTATCTTAAGGAATAAATAATACAGAGATCACTTAAACATAAACAAATATTACTGATTTTTTTCATTATTTATAGTTGCATATTTAAGAAAAAATAGTAGAAACAAGATATTTTTTAAATCCATCAATTTAATTAGAGTTTCTAATTCAATAAATTAGGAAAATTTACTTCTCAGATAATTAGGATCTATAATATAATGGAACATAAAACCAAGAATTAGGTTTTTTTGATTCTTTAAAACAAATTTTTAAAGATTTTAACAATAACGACGAATGGAAAATTAAATAGGTTCTGGTGTTTACAATAATTTAGATTTCATCAAATTGTTTTACAGACACTATTAAATTTTGTTAGAAATCTTTAATCTAATTGTGGGTTTCTGAGAAAGATTAGAGAGTAGGAACTTATTAAAAAATGAGAACTTAATTAATTTTGAAATGCAGAACTTGAAAAAAAATTGGTAAACTTAGCATGATAGAATATCAGGCGAGATGCAATAAATGTTGTTGAGAATTGACAAACTATAAGAATAAATTAGCCACGAGGCTAACCTCAATAAACGTGATTTACAACTAAAAGAATTGGATGAAACAACGTAATAATTCGATGAATATATAGGAAATAGTAGTGAAATGGGTTAATAGCTTCAATTGATAACTGACTTTGTTCATCATATAAGAAAAAGGTTATTAAGTGTTGAGGGGAAAATCAATGAAATGAAAGAGCAACTCAATAGTATGGGAAACGGCATTAAATTTTTGAAAGGAAAATCTGTTGAATAACTGCTTGAAATTCAAAAATGGAAGGTATTGAAGGAAGCAGCATATAAATATGTTAAATCCATCTATGTGCCATTAAAATCATAAGAGAGTGGGAAAAAAGAATAAAGTAATTTGATGAACTTAGACTAATTTAAGGATAAAGTTGGTGAAGTAAATGAGTTGTTTATAGGAGGAAAAACAGTTATGCTAATACATGGAATAGCTCGATTTGGCAAAAGTACAACAGCAAAGAAAATTGAAGAATTTCTATGGAAGTTGCATGAGATTGATCAAAAAATCAACAATCAAGACTCATACCTATTTATATTTCACTACCATCTTTAAAAATCTAGTTTTTTAAGCAGTAGAGGAAACGCTTCGTTCAGATGATTATGGGTTTGATACTCTCTAATTGAAAGAATGTAAAGAAAAGTTTGAGAAGAAAGAATAAAGGTTTTTATTGATTATGGATAGCTATGATGAAACGAAACTAGGGAATATTTAGAAAAATCTATATTTAAACAACAAAGTTAGATAAAATTGGTCAGGCTCACTTGGAATTTTTACAACAAGAGCGAAACTTTTACATGTATTAATTATAGAGAAGGGTTTGAGCCTGAAAAAAAAAGAAATTTAAAGAAATTGAGCTTCTTAAATTTGATAAGAGACAAGCATATGAATATTTACAAAAATAAGTTATTCAAAGTATTAAATTGCTTATTGTTGAAATATACAAATGGTAACAATAAATTGAAAAAGAAAGAACTATGGATATTAATAAGATTGAATTGTCTTGGAAACAACTATAGGAATCATTTTAGAAATTTTTTTGATAGATCCAAGTAAAAAACTTAGGAACTTTTGAATTCGAGATAAATAGAAAGTCTTTTATGATTTTTGAGTTAGATGAATTTTTTACTTTAAAGAGAAGTTGAAGCTCTAGGAAGTCTGGGTATTAATTTATCAAAATTATGGAGTATTGAAAAGTATGAAAAGATGATGAAGTAGATAAAATTAAATAAATTAGTAGAAACTCCATAAATGATGGAAATAATAATTTAAGTGTTGCCTATGATATGCTCGAAGAGTTATTGAAAAGCAAGTATCTGATTTAAATGTATAATTGCCAATAGAAAAAGCATCAAAAAACTTTAATTTAAGAAATTGAAAAAGAATTCCAACAAAATGATTTATTAATGTCATTAAAACAAGAACAATAAGTTATTATAGAAAAATAAGAAAATTGTAAGAATGAGTCACGATATTCTCGCAAAACAAGCGGAATTGTAACAAGAAATTATTTAAGAAAAATATGAAGATTTATAATAAGAGTTATATTTAAAGGGAATCTATTGACAGCCAAGTATTGAAAATATCTTGATCAATCAACTTAATGATAAAGTTCGATTTGATCAATAACACCTTAGTGTTTTGTTTTACTTGAAATTAGCTAAAACAAATAAAATATAAAAATCAACTTTAATTTTGATAACTATCAAGATAATTATTTGAGTTTAAGTATTTAGTCAAGATTTTTATTTCAATTTTGGAATTTAGAATACTTTAGCATCTGGTAG
>CAJJDN010000071.1:0-143770 GCA_905182985.1 Paramecium sonneborni
CATTTGCAAAAATTTGAGAGCGAGCTTGAAGGACTTTGTCTGGAGTCTAGGAAAGTGCTCTCTTTGGGGATAAAAGTAGGACTTTTGCCCTTAGTTAAAATGCTCGCATAACAAAATTTACAATAAAATAATTTATAAAATAGAATAAATATCCAAAACTGTATACTTAACATTAAAAATAGTCTTAAAATATATGAACTATAAGAAATCATTTTCTCATTTAAAAGGTGATCTCATTATTAGTCAAATATTTGCAAATTTCATCAACCATCAAATCTTAAAATAAATTTTCATCTTTATTTTGTGGAGTAATTACTGATAAATTTTTATAATCCTTTTTAAATTCAGCAATCATTCCATTAATCATTTAATTTAATTTTAATATTTATAATTTTACTTTTAATTTTGATAACTCTTTAAAAATATTCTCTTAACGCAAACCACATGGACAGCCATCAGGGAAATAATCCAAATAATTACTATATTATGTTCCATGAGGGGGACCATCAGCAATTAAATACAAAAGTTTTTCATAGTTTTAATTCCATTTCAACCCTAATGAAGCATTTAATCCATCCATTACAGCTTCTGGTCCATCTTCTCCTCCTTCAGCCTTTAATTTATTTAAAAATTAAATCACAATCTTATCAGTTGTAAAATCTTAAATTTTCAAGATTTGTTACTATTTACTATAAGGAGGATCATGATCCTAATATGATACAACCGCAAAATTGACTATAATTTCCTCACCGTTTATATTTTATTTACCTCTACATTTTGACATTATTTCTATAATTGTATTTTTACATAACTCAATATATCTTTGCATAGATGAAGTTGTGTCAATAACGAAAGCTATGTTTATTCCCAAGATAGGGTTATTCTTATGATTTTCAAAACAATCAAACCCATGAGAACTTATTCTTTCATCTTATGTGTGCCAAGCTTCTTAATTACAAAAAGATAAGGCACCATTTTATTAATTACATAAAGGGCAATAATAATTACATCTACTAATTTTCGCAGATTCATTCATAATTGGATGCGACCAATTATAATATTTCCAAAAATCTATACATAAAACTTCATCAAATTTACAATCTTCAAATCCAACATATTTTTCTTCTGAATGTCTAGCCTTAAATTAATCATTTTATTTTGCTAAACATTATTATTTTCCTTAACATTTAACTAAGTGAAAATGAGCTCTTCCTTTTCTTTTGCAACTTAGATCACAACTTTCAGGTTCAGAACTATCACCAATCTCATATTTTCTATTTGTTTCTTAAATTTCAATTTTAACTTAAATACCTTCTTATATTGTAAATTATTGATTTTCTTTATTTCGATGTCTATCTGAAGAATGAAGACCTTTATGACCATATTTTAAATCACAATATGTATTACACTCAGGACATTATTAATCACAATTATGAAATTACTTTGAGGTTTGATTTTTGCATATATGTGGCCCTTAATGTTGATTTTCACCTGCTGGGATTTATTTTTGACATTTTTATTTTCCAATATCGACTGGTTGATATTTTATAAATGAGAACTCAGATGATTAATTTTTCTATATTATTTCTTTAGTTTCATAATCTATTTTGCATATCCCTTTTTCTTCACACCATTTTTCACATTAATGTGGATTTTCACAAAAATGATTATCTGAATTCAAAGAATGCTCATGTTCCTTAAAACATTTTCTCTTGCAAAGGTTACAAGTTTGAATGCAATATTTTATCATGCAATTATGATCATTATGATCATTTGAGCGATCCTTTTAACATTAATCATTACAGAATTTACATTTTTCCTTGCAGGGATGTTAATTTTCACAATTATGCTGATTATTATGCTTGAAACCTTTCATACAATTACTTTTACAATCAAACACTTAACAAATATTATTGCATTTATGATCTTATTTAGAACATAAATGTTCTTGATTTTCCTAATGCCCAGCCTTATTATCGCATTTTTATTCAGGACATATTTAGCAATTCTTATCACATTTATGACTTTCTCTTTGGCATTAATGTACTTACAACTTTTATTCATCTAATTATTTTAAAGAATTCTTTATTTTGTCTAATTTCTCTTTATTCATTTCAAATAGATTAAATTTACTGAGTTCAATTGTTAATAACTCACTCTCAGTTGAAAGATCATTAATTTTCTTATCTAGGTTTTTGATTAAATTCTTAATCTCTTCTTAATTTTTAATATTATAAGATTCAAATTAATCCCATTATTTCAGCTTTAATTACAAATTTTCCAAAGTGCTTGTTTCAATTATGAACATTTTTTAATGTTATTCAAACCCTTTTAATTAATCTAATCTAATATTTAATTTCTTAATCTATTAATCTATTTCAATTTCTTACTTTTCAAATTACGCTATTTCCTAGCTTATACTTTCTTGTAGTTTTCTTTAGGCTTCCAAATATATTTTATTATTTTCAAATTCATCTTAATTTTTTAATAATTTATTCTCAATTTCTTACAACTATTTTTCTAAATTATTAAAATCAGATTAACATATTTAATATGTATCTTGAAGAGATTTTTTTTTGTTTATTTTTTTGACTGATTGACTAAAGTTAATTATTTTATTTTCAATTTCTTAAGTCTATGATTCAAAAGATTAAATTTCAAATAAAATTTTATCTAAGCATTCTTACTTTTTTTTTTTAAATAATTCAATTAATTCTTTTTCTAAGCCTAAATCTCCATCTTCTTATAAATTTTCTCTTTCACTGCTTAACTCTTCTTTACATATTTTATATATCTCATAATTTTCTTCATTTATTTTACTTTAGTTTTCTTCATAAATTTATAGTTTTTTAATCTATAGTTCTTTTATTTAATAATCTATTTCTTCAGTACTTTATTCTTTTAATTTTTTAGTTAATTCTTCAATTTTTGTTTTGCTTTATCTAAATTTTTTGTCTTGTTCTTCTTTTAATTCTTACTTGAGTTCTTCCAAATTATTTTTTTTCTTCTTAAGACTCTTGATTTCATTTTCTAACTAGTCTATTTATCCAAAATACTCATCTGTTAATTAATATTCATAATCTAAATTTAGTTTTAAATCTCTTTATTCTTATTTTTAAAACACCTCTAATTCTAGTATTTTTTATTTTTTATTCTCTTAAAATTATACAATTTTGTTTTTTATTTCCTCCAAATTTTCATTTTCCTAATCAATATTTAATTTTAATTAATTTATATCAAGAATATCATCAGAAATGTTAATTTCTTGGATTTGATTTTATAGGCTGCTTAAATTTTTATTAACTTCATCTTTTTTCAATTTAACTCCATCCCTTTCAGCCCTCATATTTTTGATATTCTCTTAAGATTAATATTAACTATTTTCAATTAAAATTAAATTTTTATTATGTTGTTATAATTAAATATTTTTAGATTCCTTAATTAAGGTATTACTTTTTTTATTTTATTCAGCATCTTCAATTTAATTAGAAAATTAGATTTATAATAATTCTATTTATTCATTATTTAAATTACCCTTATCACTTTTTTCCTTATCTTATGGAGGCAGACCAAGTACTTATAAATTGATGCATTTTCTCTCTTTGTCATAAAAATCATAGTTCATTATTTAATTCATTTCTTCCTTTAATTTAATTTAAATGTTGAATATTTTATTTAAAACTTGCAATTTTTCTAAAGTCTATTCAGCATCTTTTTTTTAATCTTCAATTTCGCTTATTGTTTTTCTTTTCTATAATTCATCTTCTGTATTTTTGATTTTTGAACTTGTTTTTTAATTTAATTAATCTTCACTATAATTTAGCTTTTCTCTATATTTTTAAGATATCTCGATATGATTTTTAAAATGTTTGCAGTATAAATGGCATTCTTTACATTTTTCTTAACAAAATTCATACTATTGAATTTAGTCTATTAAGAAATTCTGAAGGAATTACATTTTATTTTTGATCATTCCTTAAACTTCTTAATTACTAATAAGGTCAACTTCTAATTGTGTTTTTTATAAAATTTAATTTTTTCTTTGTTCAATAATTGAAACTAGAAATTTGCTTCAATTACATTCTAATTATGATTTTAGATGGAATCTTGCATTTTTAGATCTTTATAAAGTTACTCAAGGAGGATTGATGTATTTTATGAGATATGCTCATATTCTTCATATTTTTTAAATTAATAATTGCTCTAAGATAACTTTAACTTATCATCTTTTGCTTAATTTAATGAGTACTCATACCATTATTTTGTACTTTCTTCAAAAATTCTTTCTATACTTATTTACAAATTCACTAAACTTGCGTTTGTATTATCAGATAATTCTAATTAACATAAAAGAATTTTGATCATTTTTGTCAATTCAGTTCCATTTTCCCAATGATTAGATTTTGCGGATTACTCTAAAAAGTATGTTCTTACATTAATGAGTTATTGATCAAATAATTTATTTTCGTTATTACATAATTTCTCTACTGCAAGTTTATTGTTAAATAATTTATTCAAAAATATTATTTCTTCTGATCCCCCTACCTTTAATCTTTCAAGATTCTTTAATAATTCTGTCTCTGCACCTTAATTATCTTAAGAACTTACATCTCTTAAGACAAAATATAGAAATCCTTTAAACAGTTTTTCATCATTTAATTGTTTAGATGCTTCAACTAAATTATCAAAGAGATCATTAAGATGACGACTAAAAGTTAAATCGGAATTTAATATTGTAATATCACTTATAGCAGTTAGAAATGCCAACATTTTAATTTCTTCTTTTTCAGTTCTAGCTCCATTAAATAATCCTTCACAATCTAAAATTAAAAATATTTAATCTTCAACATAAGCAATACTTCCCCATACACCATCTGTACATCTTGCTGATGATACTGAAAATCTAGTACCAAAAACTCTATTCAATAAATAACTTTTGCCTGATGATTATTTACCTAAAATTCCAACAACAAATATTTTATTATTTATATTTGATAAATGATCTTCCAAAAATCCTAAATGTAATTATTTTACCTTTTGTTCTACACTAATGATCTTTTAAACTTCTGTTTTTTCTCTAAATCCACCATTTAGAGGGATTAAATTGCTATTTTCAATTGTACATAATTACAACGGACTTCTTGAAAAAATAATATTTTTTATTTAATCACTTTTAGATTGTGTCATTTAAATATTTGTAAAACTTAGTATGATTTCGCTTACATTCAGTTTGTCTAAATAACGTTCCGCTATTTCAGAATATTTTTGATTAAAGTATAGTTAAATATTTCTTTTCTTTTCTTTTAATAAGAATTAAGAGTTTGGACCAAATTTGCTGAAAGATCCTTTTGCTATATCTAATCCAGGATTTCCGATTACTTTATTTTTATCAATTTATAACATATTAAATTTTTTGTTAGCCACTAAATTACTTATAACTTTAGCTTTTCTAGATTCAATTTATTTATCAATTTGAGTTAAAATTATAACATCATGGCAGTCATAAAATATTTTAATAGTCCCTTCTATTTATATACAATCAATTCTCAAACAATTTTAATCATATCTATCACAACAATAAGAATTGGCAAGATAAAAGTATTTTCCACTTGGGCAAGTAAGTAATTAATTATAATTTTAATCAGGTTGGATGCTTGGTATGAATTTTGTCTATTTTTGATTTTTTTAATCTTTAATAATACAGTAAACTTTCTCAAAATATTTTCCTGAATCTTATTATTTATATACTACACCGTCCTTTGATAGAACTATAAATTGGTTGCAATTATTAAGATACGCTGCCTAAGAAACAATAAATTCATGATTTGATTCCTATTAATAGCAAAAGCAATTTTCGTTCAAAATTATTCCAAGAGCTGTTATAATTAATTATTGCACATAATATTTTTTAAAATTAAAAATGTACAAATATCCTCTATTATAATCATGAAAATAAACAGCCTCATTCACACAAGTAAAATCGAATTATTTAATTAATTTTATTTTTGGTGCTTTGTTTAAATGGAAATATATATAATTCTTGCATTTAGATGAATTATGGCAATCTATAACATTTATAATATAGATATTAGCTTTTTCTTTGGTTTAAAATACTTCTTTAATCGTGAATTTGCCTTATGGAAGCTCTAGACAACTATTATTTATAATTATTTCTTATTCATCGTCTAACTATACAATATTTTTAATTTTTTCTTGTTCTTATTGACATCGACAAAACTCAAAATTTATCTTTTAAATACGATAATATGTCTATTTCTTAAGATCTTCTTTTATTTATTTTTTTTAATTTAAAAATTAGGATTTTACATTTTTTAATGTTTTTTCAATTTTTTTGATAAATTATTTTACGTCTTCAAAAAAGTCGTTTTCATATTTATGTTAAAAATCATTGTTTTAAATTATAAATATATTGTTTTTTATTAACAAAGTCTAAAGAATATCTGATAATTATGTTTCAATTAATATTTTTTGATTTTACTCTTCGTTCAATGGTCCTATTTACCAAAATCTTTTAATCTTTTTTAACAAATCTTTTACGAAATCATCTTTTATATTTAGAATTTCTTCAAATAGAGTGTTCGATATTGAGTTAAGCTATTATTACAATTATAAAGTTTAATATTCTTTCTTAAATAGATTGCACAAAGAAGATATTTGCTTATTTTGAGTATTTAATATTTATTTAGTCAAATCATTTAAGAAATCATCATAAGAAGTATCAAAGTTTTAATCATCAATCTAATCAAATTTAAGTTATTCTTTAATAGTTAATTAAGGTGACAGTGACTATGAGTTGATATAATTTTCTAATATTTTATAATTTATTAATATCCATTTACAATCATAAGTTTCTATTTATTTATTAGTTTCCTCCTTAAAATCATAATCATTTCTTTTCATTATTTATGAACTAAAGGGAATCATGTTTTCTTGATACCAATCCTTAAAAACGATTTCGTTGAAACACATTTTAATATTATCAGTAAAATCATGTAATATTCTAAAAAGAACGATTTCGGTAGCTTTTTCTGATATTGGTTTTGTTATAAAAAAATTATCGGGAAGAATTAAACAAAAAATCATCACAGTATTGTGTTTGATTGCTATAAGATTTCCTTTATCAGAATAATTTAAATAAGATGATAGGTCTAATTATTTTCCTATTTCCAATTCGACCTCTTTTTATACTTCTTACTGACTACCGAATAAACCTTGTACTTATAGTATTTCATCTTCTTTATTATCATATAACAATTGTGTATCCTTATTATAAAAATCTATTTTATCAATTTAAAAATCTTGTGCATTATCTGTTTTAATTGAATAAAGTAAAGCGATTTTAATGTTTTAGTTCATTTAATTTGTATTTAATTTTTACAAACTCTTTTTCTAATATTTGCTTTTCAAACAGCTTAATAGAATTACAATGTAATAGAATAATTAGATTTTTTTAAATAATAATTCAAAAACATGGACTTAATTAAATTCATTAATAAAAAGGAGAGTAATAAAAATTTTTTTACTTAAATGTGAAATTGAATTTGAATGAATTATAAAGTGATTATTTCTATTATATTAGAAATATATTCTAATTATAATTCTTTTTAAAAAAAGAGAAGATTGTAAAAAAATATTCATTCCTAATCATTTAATTGATAATATTCATTAGTTTAAGGATCATAAAAACATTTTAATGTGGGATCATACACTAATTTTAGATACTCTTCTTCTTAATCATATAGATCCTCTAGATAATCTTCCAATTATTCGTTATCATTTTAATCTTATGGTACTTCTTCAAAATAGGATGGATTTTCTTTGCCTTCTGATTCATAATCAGCAGATTTCTAAGAGGATTACAATTTATCATCCAAATCAATATTTTCATATTTCTAAAAATTTTATGATTAATATTGATTCTAGGTTTACTTAGTTTTAATAGATGATTCTGGCTTGCTGTATTTATATTTTCCAATCTTTTATTTTTCTTCTATTGGCTACTTTACATCATAAACATATCTATAAATATTCATATTATACTTATCTGGATTTTTAGGTAAGCATTAAATTTAAGAACTTAAAGCAAACTCATTATAATTCAATAATCTAAAGGTAACTAATTAGTTTGAATAAGGAAAAGTTTCAGGAAAATTAACTTATTTTGGAACTGTTGCAAAACCTTATGTGATTGTAATATCAATTTCACTATCCTGAATAGGATTTTTCATAATGTAGATTTTCCTTAATTTACATGGTGAGCCAATAATAATTTAATCTATTGATCGAAATGTACATCCTTTAAATGCTTCCATAAAACTCCAAACATCTATGCATAAATTAAGCCATTATCCTCTTTTAATATGATCAATTGGAGATTTGATATGAAAGTGATGATTTTCTAAACTTTTTACACTATCTGTTAATACTATTCTTCTCTTTGTTTTTGTTGTATCTGTAACATCTAATTCTAATGTCCAAACAAATCCAAGATCTATATTCACCTACACTACCAAAAATTATTGAATCAAGCCTAGTTCACCTTATTTTGGAAATTAAATTCTTGTTGAATCACCCAAAAATTCGTAAATAAATCCTGAAATTAGAATTCAATTACCTTTCATTTCTTTATCAAAAAACCTTGAACTTTTTAACGGGTAATTGATTTTAAATAACTTTTTATATAGATCTGTCTTTTCTTTGCTTCCTTTAGTTTCTACTTCCTTTGGATCGAAAACTTAGAAATATGATCCTGATTAAAATTCGTGTAAAAACATTATTTTAATTTTTATTAAAACTGTCTCACATACTATTTATTTTTTATATATTTTGTATTGAATGAAAATATGATTTTTTAATAATTTATAGTAAAATATTAAATAAATGAACAATGATTATGAGGATTAAGATGAGAATAATTTGAATGATCTTGAAAACTTAGATATTAGTAAAGTAATTTAATCGAAGTATAAATAAAGGAGAGTTGGGATGTAAATTTAATCCTTATACATCTTAAGTTCATAGAATTAATAAAGAGAGCATTAGAAAGTCAGATAAAATCAAATAGCACCTGATTTACCAATTCAATAAACTTAAATCAATTAAACTAATTAAACTACTCAATCAGAAGTATTAGTTTCACGATCTGATAACTTAGAAAATGATTAAAAATTGATAACATTTAGATGTCAAAACAATTAAAATAAATAGCCATAAGAAAAACAAAAAAAGAATCAAAGTAAATTTGTAATATGAAATAAGAAACCTTTTTTACTTAATATAATTCTTGCAGAATTTGTGGAGATGGAGATTCTTAAGAGAGTCCTTTGATTAAGGCATGTGAATGTGTGAGGTCAAGATATTATGTCCATGAAGAATGTTTAAAACAATAAATTTTAGATGAATATAATTACAAAATAAGAGGAGCAAAATGTTCTTCATGCCAAGTTTAATTCAACATGATTATTGAGGGAAACTTTATCTTTCTTCCTGTAAATAACTTTTCATTTATTAAATAGAAATTGGGCTGGTAATAAAGTAAGGACAAGATACCATTATTTTGTTTAGTGATTTTTTAACTGGTGCTGATAGTAATTGTTATTTTACTATCAATAAGATTGTAAATTTAATAAATAAAATTTAGAACCTCAATCAAGGAAACCAAAAATAGATAAAACTTTCTCAATTCTAAGGTTTTCATTATTCTTTTTATTGTTATTTGTTGCATTATTAGCATTATTTTAGTTTGGTTAATCACAATGATTTTGAAAAACATCCTGTATGTGGAAAAAATTACAAAATGGAAAATTATCCCCTACATCATCAAGCAACCATCCTTTGTTATTTAATAGAATATAGAAATTGATAAAAAAGGAATGTTACAACTTTAATAAATGATCTAACAATAAGAACAAAATCACACAGATGAAGATCTAACTAAGTCTATGTTCATTAATACGACTAAGACTTAGTATAAAAGATATTTTACTTCCCTAAAATTAAAATAATCAGACAGTTTGATTTCTTGAATCTCTTTTTAATACATCTTAATTAAACAAACATTTATTATCAACTGTACATTCGTTATATTATGAATTGTTTGACTATTCCCATTTCCACAGCTCTGCCTGATAAGTAGTTTAAAACTAATGGGCTTGTAGGCGATTAATCTAAAGTAATAACTATATTTTCTTCAATCGATGTTATGTCAATAAACTATTGGGTATAGTTTTTAGAAATTTAAAAGAAGCTCTAATTCAAATTAATGTTTTAATACATCAATCTGTTTTAAATTTTCAGCTTGGTGTTAAGATGCCAAAAAAAGTGTAGAAAATGAGGGCACATCGTTTTCTAATTATACAATAATTTCGACTGAATATAAGCCTTATTGTTTATAAAAGTTTAATCTCAAAGGAGCATCATAATTTTTAGCAATAGTCGCCATTCTATAATTAAATTAGTTTTTACTAATTCAATAAATATGTAGGCATAATTATCATAGGCTATAATTCTAATTGAACAATTTCAAGTTCTTCAATGAATTCGATGTATGTCTGTTTAATTATGCTTGTATCATCTTATTAAGTGATATTCCACTTATATAATTTAAATTATATACAGTCAAATATATTTGCTCTTCAATTTACTCTAAATAAATTCTGACATCTTTTGGATTCGAAGCAATTTTATTGACTGCACCAACTACAGTGTCAAAATCTTAGAATTGAACAATAATGTATTTATTGTTGCATTGCTAATTGCCCAATTTTAACTCTTCGATAACTTGATTATTATCTAAAATATAGTCTAATTTTACTAATATAGTAGCAAGAAGAAATTGATTCTTTGCAGTATAAAACCATATCAGTTAAGGTGATTCTAAAGTAAACTTTTTTCACTCTGGGATTAGCTCTCTTAAAATGAATAAAAAAGCTCTTCAATTCAGGTATTGAATTATTTTCAAATAAGGCACATAAATATACTTCTTACATAATTATAATAATTATTCGATAAATTTATTTAATTTAATTTAACATAATTTATTTTGAGGATTAGTAGAAATTTAAAATAATGATTATTCTAAATGAGTATTATAACAAATAAAGATTATAGAATAATCATTCAAATAACTCATCAAAGCTGTAAACAGATAGTTTTATCAAAGCACTGTTTTCTAGGAAAGCAATATGAGCAGCTCTACCAATCATAACATCTAAGGATCTATAGGAGTTAAACAATCAAATTACTTTCCAGATTATTCATAATTGACATCCAATCTTTCTATTTTTCTATTTTAAATAGTTTCCATCAGATTATCGATCATTTTATTGGTGATTATAACATCTCTGCCATTTCCTTTAGGTCTTTAAATCCGAGCTGACTCAAATGGACTATAAGTATCTTGATAAGAGCTCATCAAAGCAATATTGTTAAACCAGCCTAAACCTTCTAATTGAGATAATTTATAAAGACAAGTGTCTTAAATATTAGTAGAATCATTTAATGTTAACTGGTTCAGACATATGCATTTTTTCCATTTACGAATGACCCATAAACCAGTATCTACTATTTTACTAGATGATAATGAATAACCCAAATGGGGAGTAGCCAAAGATAAATAGGTATACATTTTATCTTTATACTTTATTAAGTATGGCATAGAAGCTCTAATAATCAAACCACCAAGAGAATGACCGATAAAAGAAAGCTTAGAAAAATTATCTTTTGGACACCATTCTTTAATCCAAAGTTTAACTTCTAGAGCTAGCTTTTCTCCCATAGCCATAATATCTTATTCTGTATTTTCTTAGTTACACTTAGAGAGTAAAGTTAGATGATCAGGATATCTAACAGAAATGTTATTTCTCCATAATCTTAAATCATATGAATTTCCTTAATAGCCATGAACAAATACAAATAAATGTAAGCCTTTAATTTACTTGCGTTAAATTTATTACTTCTAAGAAACGTCCCTAAAAACTATTGGATGTATTTTCGCTTCTGGGAATAAATCAAGATCTTCAATATTTAAAGGCTCTAATTGTTTGTAATAATTATTATTTCTATATTCTTAAGCCATTTATTTATGGTTCTTTCCTGATTAAGAATCTTAAAAGGAAAGATCATCTACCGTTTAAATATGCTAGAAGATACTTTCACCCCATCTCTCTTTTATTTTCTATAAATATTCTTATTCTAATTTGTTTGTTAAAGCACAAGCCATAAAATTGTAAGCGTCTATAAATTAATACCAAGCCACAAAGATTTATGATGAAAGGTGTTTAATTTCCAAAAATATTTAATTACAAATTTCTTATTGCAATTAAGGATTACCTTTAACATCATTTATCTTAGATGCATATTCTGAGAAAGGTTTATAATTTAGCGATTTATAATTTATATAAGAAAACTTACTGTATTTATTTTAAATTTATTCATCTGATATACATTGTTTCACTCTAGCTTAATAATAATTCGCTAGTAATTCACTTGTTTGCATAAGCATCTTATTATAATGCTAGTAAAATCCAGTTAATAGGTGGGGAGAAACTAATTGCTAATTTGATCATTTACATTGATTTGTTATTTTATTCATGAATTATCTTATGGATATATCGTTTTATTAATGATATTTAAAATCTACTAAAACTGAGTGAAGACTGAATTTTAATAAACAAAAGTGAGATTCATTAAATACGCAAGGAACAAATTCTTTTATAAATTTAACATTATGTAATTTGCTCGAAAATTTTGCTACACATTTTTGATAATTCTACAATCGATCCTAATTATTCAAAATGAATAATACTGGCTTAAAATCTTCTTATGTTATTGTACTTAGTTCACAAAAATGAAGTTCAATTATACAATATAATTCATTAAGGTTCATTTCTGGATATGCTTAAATTTCAATTCTAAATACACATCCTTCATTTAACTCTACAATTTAATCGCAATATTTAATAATAAAAGCTTTACTGTAAAAACTTGTATCAACCAATTTTGAAGATTAGACATATGTGTCTGCTGTTTATTTATTTATAATTCTTTTTTACTCAACAAGCATGTATGGTTAAGCTTACAGAACTTCTAATTAACTCTCGTTTTTCTTATAAATGCAAATCTTAAGTTGATAAACACCTTATTGAAAAAGATCAATGTTTCTTATTTCTTTTAAATATACAAATATTTCTATTGTCCCACTAAACATTTAATAAAAATAATAGTTTGAAAGATGGATATTAAAAGATTAACGTTAATTCACTGAAACCTGGATATGGTCTGGATTTGGATAAAATATAATAATAATGATATTGCTTGTGTGTTAATCTCATATTTTTGAAGAAATTCATATATTCAGAATAATTTAATTATTAAAAATGGAATAAGTTTCTATTAATTTTGAATCATTAGACTAGGAAATTTTAGCAGCTGTTTTTCCTAAATAAAAAGCACACCTCATTTGTGAAGAAGATAATTTATTAGGTCATGTAGATTCATTATTTGAATAAATAATGGTGGTGGATAGTCATTCTTAACTTACTATTGAGGATTTTAAATTGAATTGCACATTGAGTATTATATCTTTCTATCATAGTTAGAAATTCATTGCAGGACCTCATACAACTTATGAAAAATTTAATCTAAAAATACATCAAAAGCAAATGCACAATTGACAGAATATAATATGCTGTTGATTTTTTAACTGTTCTAAAAGATTTATATGAAATTGTAATACTAATATTAGGAGATTGTTTAGAAGAACAAAATTAAATATTTTAAGAATTGTTAAAAAAATATTTGGATAATGAAGAATTTCGAATTAAAGCTAAAAATAAAAAAGATATTAATTTTTTTGGGCTCCAACACATGAATCATGTTTTTACTAAAGATACACTTAAATAGATCATTAAAATAAGCCATCATTATCTTACTAATCATGATTCTCAAGCTTTAGAAGATAAATTAGTGGTTTATAACTCTCATCTTAATATTTTAGTTAGAATATTTGCATCAGCTATTGACATGAATTAATAAGACATAATTTGTTTAAATAAAAATCATATTTTTTGGAGAGAAATTAAGGCAATATCAATATATACAAAACTAAGTTAAAACTCAGAATAAATATCTAAATCATATTACAATTTTATGAAATCAATAAGAATAGGACATGCTATCTTTTTAAAGAAATCAAAAGTTAAGAATTCTTTTATGAGAGACATAATATTTATTTCTTCATCAATTTGGTATTTTGTATTAGATGGGAGAGCAAAATTAAGAGCAATGGAACACATGTGTGATATGTAAGTAGAGAGTGCGATGAGTGTTATGGGTATGGTTGAAAAACCTGGTATAAAACATCTAATTGAATTTGGAATCACATCAATAAAGCATAATATAAAAATCTATATTGATCCAGTTGTTTCGCCTATAACTTTAAAATAAATGAATAAATAATTCGAATAAGGAATTTTAAATACAATTACTAAAGAACCTTTGGAATATGTTAATAAATCTATACATTACGATGTCAAACAGCATAAATCAATAATGGCAAAAGATAAAACCAAGTTAAGAATAAGAATACTCTGTTCAAAATCTTTAGTGAAAATTAACGAATTTTAATAAAGTTTTTTATCTCAATTTACAAATGAAACTTTGAATTATGAGACATATGAAACTATCATTATTCATTTCCATGGTGGAGGTTTTATCTCAATGTCATCATCAAGTCATTAAAATTACACCAGAGAGTAATCACTTTCTTTAAATTAGATGGGCTAATTAATTAGGAATTCCTATTTTTTCTGTTGATTATAGTTTAGCTCCAAAATATCGATATCCTTAAGCAGTTGATGATTGCTGGCAAGCTTATCATTGGATCTTAAATCATCTACAATATCACTTTAATATAAAGCCAAAGAAAATAATTTTAGCTGGTGATTCAGCTGGAGGCAACCTCTGTTGTGCATTAACTGGATTAGCTATTAAATTTGATATTAAAGTACCTGACGGACTTTTATTATCTTACCCTGTACTTGATTTAAAAATGAAATATTCTCCAAGCCATATGCATGGACTAGATGATTTCCTTTTAAATCATACATTAATGGATATTTGTATTGATGCTTATACAAATCATCCTGCAAGTTATGAATTTGATCCTTTTAGAAGTCCCAATCATTTTAGTGATGAAGTAAAACTTACTGTACATTTAAGATAATATCTAAATTTCCTCCAGTTAGAATTTTGGTTGGCTCAAAAGATCCATTACTAGATCATACACATAGATTAGCCCATTCTTTAATTAAAAATTAAAGAAATGTGAAAATTATTGTATATGAAGGCATGTCTCATGGGTTTCTTAGCTTTTATATGTTAGGAGGAATGAAAGAATCATCAAAATGTATTGAAGATTCAATAGTATGTCTAAAAGAATTGATTCATTTAAAAAAATATTGATATAAGAAATAAAACTGAAATACACAATTATAAAATTATTATTAAAAGTATATTCAACAATCACATGCTTCACTTAAACATTCACATTCATAACAATAACTTGAGCCTGATGATGATTTATTCTATTTCTTTTTATTATTCTTCTTTTCTTTATCCTTTAATGGTGCTGCAGTTTATGTTGGAAGTGCTTTTGGAATAAAATCTTTTACTTCCTCTTGACCCTAATCTTAAAATATAATTTCACCTTTGGCACTTTAAATTCAACCCTTTCCCTTTGTTTTCCATAAATTGGTTTCTCACTCTTCTATTTTTCTTAGGGTTTTTTTGGATGTTTTAATTAATAAGGATGTACTATATTAGGTGTTTCATATTTCGCCCATTCTTCTTCTGGTGGTTTAGGACGATATTTCTCTATTTTAGGCTATTTGATAGGTTTTTGCTCTTTTTATTTTTTTACTTCAGGTAATTTTTCTACTTTTGGAACTGGTAGAGGTTGAATTGGACATTCGAGAATGTGCTCAGGTAATGGTATTTCTTTTTCATTTTAATCTTTTTTTTTTTGTGGTTTATCTTTATATTTTTTTTCAGGTATTTCTTCTTTCTTTATTATAACTCTTTCATAATCAGAATCTGATGATCCAGAAGAACTATATACAAAATTTATTCTTCTCATTCTTGGATCATGGTATATAATTTAATCATAAAATGGTGTTGTATCACTCTTCTTTTTTCTTTTTCTATTTCTTATTAAATTAAAATTATTTAATAATACATCTTTATTTCAATATTTTTCTTAGGAATCAATTTTTTTACACAATCACAATCTGAATTTGAATTCCCTAATTCACAGCTACTATTTTCACTCACACTATCACTTCTAACTTTTAAAAATATTTATTGAGTATTTTTATCTTTATTTAAAAATCGTTTGCCTTCCAAAGGACGATCAATCCTAACTTTTACAGGTTTATTATTCTATTAATTTTTCTCGACTAAATTTTAAAAAATTAATACTTGTCTTTATTGAATTTTCTTTGTTTTTGCTCTAAAGATAATTAGGAGGGTTTTTTTTCCCATCAAATTCAAGTGGTAAAGGATAATCTATTACACTTGAAACAATAATTACTCACTTATGTTGAATTATCATCAACATTCTTTAACTATTTCTCTCCACTCCCATTAATTTTTTTCATAACAGAATATTTAAAATTAAATTTTAAAGTTTTTAATATAAAATTTTCTACCAAAAAAAACGAATTCTCTGTTATTGATTATCATATTATAGTATTAAATATTTTCATATTCTTTAAAAAATAGTTGTAAAGGAAATACTTAGGTCAATAGAAATTTTTATTTGAATAGAACTTTTTGTTAGATTTGGTATTCATAAAATTGCAATGGCAATAATTAAATAATTAATACTTTAAACCAACTGTCTAAAAAATAAGGTTATTTAGGCTTCATTCTCAATTTCTTCATATATTTATGTGATCATATTCATATCAATACCTCATTCAAAGATTGTTACAATATTTAGATTAATAGATTGTACAAATTTTATAAATATATATTGTAAATTAAGGCAATTTTAAATATTAAATATATTTTCAATTAGGCAAAAGCCTTTCTCTCAAAATGTTCTTTTTTTTTTCAGTATTGTGCCAAGAAAAAATATACACTAAGATTAAACTAACTATTATTGGAAAAAACCAAAGAATAGTTAAATAAATTGTCAGCCAGCAATATCGAAAATGAATAAAAATATACACTGAAAACAATAGCACAGGAATAGTTAATAGAAAGCCTCCCCAGCAAAAGTTTTCTCCATCTCTACAAAGATAACATTTTTTTTTTGGTTTTTCATTATTAATTATTGATAATGCGTATTGTTATTTTTAAGGTTGATCAATAGATAGTTGAGATGATTCAATAATCTTAATTTCTGTTCCATTATCTGGCTCCTTTTAAATTTTCAAAAAATTATCTTCCATTATTTATAATTAATTACTATTATTAAAATACAATAAATATCAAAGAGAATCTATGGAGGAAAATTTAAGTGTTAAAACGACAATAGCACTCTATTTTTTTTAGAATTAAAATTAAAATATTGATTATTTAAAATAAAAAGTAATCACTAAACAACTTTGAAATTTTAAAGATTTCCTCATTTTAAGTTGAAAAAATTAATAATGTCTTTAGTGGAAAACCTTTCTTTTATTTTTGCTATTTTGATATTAACTTCAATATGCATTACAATATCAATTCGGATATCATAAGAAAAAACACTGGTGATTTGTTTGTGAAGATTTATTTCTTTGTTAGATTATACTTAATTATTTAACATAAAATTTTGATACTTAATTTGGCATAATTTACAAGATAATTGATCAATATTAGTTGATTTAGCAATTTAAACTTGACATTTGAGTTAAGAATCTAAAAATAAAGATTGAAATCTTAGCAAAAATCAAATTTTCAAAATAATTTAGAATATAAAATTTTGTTTTTGAAAAAACAATCGCTGTAAGTTTTCTTCATAGTATATGATAATGATCGAAAATTGTTATTTGATTGATGAATTAGAATTTTTTCCTATAACCAAAAAGAATAATTGTTTGAGATTTCTTTATTGTTATTGTTTTATCTCTAAGAAGAAGAATTCTTGAAAATCTAAAAGTATTTAAGCCTTACATTACTTTGGCTGTAATAATTGAATTATAATAATATATGTTTATGTTTATTTAAATAATAACAATTTAGCTCATCAATCTGGTAACAGCCTCTCTCGCTAAATGTTCTTTTGTTTTTTAGTATAGTGCCAAGAAAATCTAAAAATTAGGATAAAACATATTGCATCTAGAATAAGCAAGAAAATTGATGGAAAGTTTGAAGTTTTAAACGGATCTCTATAACATAATAGAAAAGCAGAGAGAAGGACCACGAAACAGCATGCTAATAATATGAAACGACCAAAGCAAAAGTTTTTTCCATTGAAGCAAAAATCGCAATCATTTTTTGGTTCTTCAGAATTAGTTATAGATAGCGCTTTTATTGTTTATTCTTTAGTTTGATCGATTGAAAGTTTGGATTAGTCAATTAAATTAATTTCAGATTTGTTTAGAGGTCCATCTATATTCAAAAGATTCTCTTCCATTATTATTGATAATTAATTATTTTTAATTACATACATTCAGTCTCACGAAGAAAAAATATAAGAATAAAATTGATGACGCCTTAATGGTGGGATAAAAACCTGATAATCTAACCAATTTATGTGTAATAAGTGAAAATTTTATGAAAAACAAAGGTGTATAAAGAGAATGTCTAAAAAATTAGAATTGAAAATATTTATGTATATTATAAACAATATTTTGAAAAGCACAAGAACTATATATAATAATATATAGGTAAAAATAATATATAAAAATTATAAATTCCTTAAGCATAGGTTTCAAGTTAAAATTATTCTACTATGCTATAATAAATACATATAGAAACATTAAAACTATGAATCAATAACTGGTGTCTGGTTTGTTTTAGCAGTATATTGTCTAGATGTGAAATAAGGAATAAAATCATAATTTGATTTTAAGGTATTACTAAATAGTTTCATAAATAAGTATTAGAAAAGCAAACAGAGAGGAAAAGGTAGGTCTAAGAAAGAAAATAAGATCAACGAGAATTCTGGTTTGAAGTACCAATAATTGAAAAGCAATATAATGGAAATTTTGTTAAATCAAATGAAAAACAAAATTATTTATATTTAGATTGAATCAAAAAAATATTAAGAAGTAAAAAATTTTATGTATGATAATAATTTAATAATTTTAAATAAAAAAAGCTTCTTAAATTTATTTCATTAATATACTTTGTTTGGAGCCAAAATAGATTGATATATTATTAAAATAATGAAAAAGAATAAACAAGTTTCAGCCAAATCTCAGTATTTAAAAAAGAAAAAAGAAATGCCAAGTGGAGTGGATGATTTAGCAACACATGAAGAGAATGACATTCATAGTTTTCATTAGCTGAAATAATCTCAGAATCCAAAATTTTAACAAATTTCTATAAAAGAAGGAGATTATAGTTCAAGTGAGGATGAAGGAGAACTCAAGAATAGAGATGACCCAGATGAATAATCACGTTTTGTATTAGGGTTAATCTAAAAGAATGTAATAATAATATTATGAAAATAGAGAGTTAATGAAAAAAATTCATTTGAGATTCCTATGATCAATATTAAAGATCTAAATGCATTTAAATGTAAGTAAATGTTCATTTTTTAGAAATTGAATAAGGAGATGCTTGGAAACATATTTCCGCTTCATTAGATGCAGGATCAAAAATTTATGGATTTAGAGTAGATTTAGTTCATTAAAATACATTTAAAGTTCTTGGAGGTTTACATAGAACTTAGATAAATGATAAATAAAATTAAGAAGAATAATAAGAATATGAACAAGAATAATTGAGAAAAAAAAAATTATAAAACACAGGAGGAGAGAATACATTAGAAAAAAATCAAGCAAATATAGATACAAATAAATATGATTTAGAGTTTGAAATAGATCCTTTATTTTAATAAACATCAGCAAAATTTGATGAAGCAGGAGCAAAAGGTTTATTGATGAACAATTTAACAATAAATGAAAATTTGATGCTTGCATTAGATTCTGATGTGTTGCCTATTAAACCTGTATTTAGTTCTTTGAATATTGAAAGTAACATATTAAATATGACAATAGAATATAAGTCATTTATGAAGAACTTACATAATTTAAGATTATGTCCAGAATTAACTGAATTTAGAGAAAATATGTTTTAAAAAGGTCAAAATATAATTGAAATTAAGTAGAATTCTTCATTTGCTAATGTAATGGATCCTATAGCTATAAATATGGACTTTCATTAAGAAGATTATAATTTTGATAATATTCCAGATGAAATTATGGATGAATAAGCATCAATTCTTTCAGGAAATTAAGTGTAAAATGTTTTGGTCGAACAATAATAATAAAGTGGAAACAAATTCTCTTAAAATAAATTCAATATTTTAAATTTTGAATAAGCTGCAGCCAATATTGGAACAGGAAAAGTATTTGAAAATGAGAAAGAATAAGTTGCTTGGATGGCTTTAGATATGAATCAATAACCGAAGAAAAAAATTATAAGTTAATTAAATGAAAAAACAAAAAAGAATAAAACCAAAAAGAAAAATGGTTTATTGTTTAATTTTGATTTTGAAGATGATGATGAAAATTTAGATAGATAAACAATTCTTTAAAGAAAAGATAAAGAAAATTATTGTAATAACAAAGATACGATGACTTAATTATATCTATTACCTAAATCATATTAAATAGACAGATAGGAGTAATTATTAAAATTTAATAAATTTAGTTTATGTCAACCATTTTAAATTTCAAAATTACCTAAATGGGATGAAGAAGTACAGGATTAACCAATATTATAAAATGATAATTTTGATTTTGGTGGAGGAGATGAAGATCCTCAACCATAAATACCATAATTAAACACGGCATTTAACTCAGCATATAAAAATAATAATAATTTATAAGGAAAATTGAATATACCTATAAAAGAATTAAAGACTTAAGTTTGGCAAAATTTAGAATAAAAAATACCTGTATATAATATTTATTAATATTTAGTTAACAACAGAAAATTCAGGTTTAGAATTTAACGAGATTAATAAAATACTCCCTAATATTTTAAAAATTCCTGTTTCAAAAGGTAGGGTTTCTATTCAAACTTGTTTTGTTACAATGTTACATTTAGCTAATGAATAGGGCTTAAAATTTATTCAAAATGAAACTGAAAATGATTTCGTTATCCAAAGAGAAATCATGACATAATAATGATGATTTTTTCTAATATTTTATAATAAATAATGTAATTTAAACAAATCAATTCTGAAGAGTTCAATGAATAAAAAGCTTTAGATTACTTGGAATTAAAAAATTAAAGTCTCTAACAAACTCTTTTAGAAGATCCTAAAATAGCTCGTTATCTTGATTTTGCAGATTACTTGTTAAGTTATCATTTTTAATAGACTATACATAAGAAAGCACATGAAAGATTATTGGTAGAAATGTTTAATACAGACTATATACTTTCAAAACTGTATGGATTAGAATTGCATAAAATAAAAGAATACTTCGTTAAATTTGGGAATAAGATAAAAATTCCTGGATTTGTGTTATTACTTTTGAAATTGATCTAATTTTAATTAGAAGAAGTGCCTTATATGATAAATGGATTAAGAGAGCTGGCTGAAAAAATAGCTTAAAATGGAATAATCACATTTGAATAATTTGTTGCATATTATATGTCATGTAGTGAGAATGATGAACAAGACAATATATAACATGCCTATTATAAAATAACAGAAAGCAAAACTTAAGACACAATGTATCATAAACATGAGATATAAAAAGTACTGGAAATTATATTTTTCTTCTTAGGCAATTTATACAAGATCGATCTAAAAAATAGCATTGTTAGAAGAAAATTAACCATAAATATATTTACTAGGGACTGATTTTTAAATTCATAAAGAAATAAAACTAGATAATCATGATACTCATTATATCATATTAGATTTCGATTTTGCAGAGAATATAAAAGAATTTTGTTGTAGTCTGTCTAACAATCATATTTTATTTTTGAGTTTTGTAATTGAATTTTTAATATTAGATGGATTAATTACACAATAATAAATTGGTACAATGTGAATACTTATTAACTAAAATTTAATATCTCTAAATGCTAGATCATTGGGGATCAGTTACAACTAATTAACAATTGATATTATGGCATCCAAAAACTCACTAATAAACTAGAGTGCCTATTTAGTTATAAGGAGGGAAGATATAAAGTATAATTGAGCTTTCAAAAAATGAAATGATTTGTTTGTAAACTGATTTAAAAAGAGTTCACATTTTCAATCCAAAATTTGAGTAATTAATAGTTATCTAGGATTCACTACTTATTCAGACGTAATTATATCATAATTAATTAATTTTTAGATTTATATTCTACGAAGCAGGATAATGTTTTTATTCAATTAATTTTACTCATAAAATTCAAAAATGGTTGATTGAGGAAAATGGAGTAGATTATACTAAAGATAAAACTATCTAAATTTGTAAACCAGAATATACAGTTCTTGCGATTGGTTTTGTTTAAGACTTATTAGTAACTTATGATTCAAGTAATTAAATTAGAGTATTTGATACTGAAGATTTTAGAAAGTTAACTACTTATAAAAAAATACTAAAACCTACTAATCATATGAAAATTATTGAAATTAATAAATATTAATTCATAATCGTTGGCAATAGAATAAGTTCATTTGAAATATAAGTTAGAATTGAAGAAAAATAATTATCAAATAAAGATGAACTTGAATAGCATAATGATGATTTTGAAACTTAAATGAAATCAACCAAGCTCTTAATGTCATAAATTTTGAAGAATCAACCATAAGTTGTTAATTTTAGAGGAACTAAACATTAGGATTAAATGTAAATATAAAATTGAATTAAGAGAGTCAATATTAGAATAGATTAAAGGTGCCAAAAGTCAATTACTTCCAAAAATAAAGGTGAAAGAAGCGCATCATTATACTGAATTGCCAGATGAATATATAAGAGATAAAATTGAAGAAATAGAAAAGAATATATATGCAAATAAACTTTTAAAAGATAGAATACATCAAGCAACTGAACCTTTTTTAGAACAATAACCAGATCCTATAGATCCTAAAATTTTATAAAAGTTACAGCCTTTGTAATAAGGATTTTAGAAAATAGATCATAAACATAATCAATCCGAATAAAATGCTTCCAAGATTCAATCTGTTAGATAATTATAAAAGTAATTGTTGATTCATGAAGTTTTTAGCAATAGTAAAGCAAAAAAGAAACTTGATATTCTAAATTTCGATCTATAAGAAAAATCAATCAGAATGAAAATAGACCCTTTATTAGATACAGATACAAATTTCTTATTTAAATAATTAAAAGATGATTATTTAAATGTTCAATCTAAAAAATCTACAAAAACATAATCATTATGTTATGAATCTAGATATGAATATTAAACATAGAGAGGAAAACTAAAAAAATAATTATTTTCTACCTAATATAAAACAAAAGGATAAAAAATAAAAACAATTCAATCAATATAACCTACTAATTAGACAATGAATTAAACAAGTGTTTTATCAAGAACTACAAGAAATAGTCGTAATACAACTAATCAATTTTATTAATTATAAAAGAATGATTAACCTCCTCCAATTCCACTAGAATGTATACCCTAAATGGAGAAGGTCAAACTTTTTTATAATGAAGCTGTAAAGGCAATGAATTATTTAAAGGAATAAAATCAATTTTTGTGTTTTGACTCTTGATTTATAATAACAATAAATTAATTAAATTTTTATTTAAATGAAAATAGAAACATAAAATTGATTAATTAATTGATTTGTTCAAATGTATACATTATATTTGTAATTTACATAAGCATTTACTAATATTGATTTCTGAACCATATATGTATGGTCCATTTCTTCATTAATTTCGATGTAGATTATTAATTAATTCATTCTTGTAATAGCACTTAACTTTTAATTTATTCTTTTATTTCTACTTCAATAATATTTTTATCAACAAAAAAACTGAATCTATGAAGAAATTAGTTTTGATTCGTCACGGAGAAAGCATCTTAAATAAAACAAATTAATTTGGTGGATGGTTGGATGTGGATTTATCAACTAAAGGAATCAAGGAGGCTTAGAATGCAGCAATTTTATTATAATAAAATAATCATAACTTCCATGCAATTCACACCTCATGTTTAAAAAGATCCATCAAATCAGCAAATATCATGTTGGAAACCATGAATTCTCTCTGGGTTTCTTAAAAAAGTAGTTGGCGTTTAAATGAAAGACATTATGGAATTCTTTAAGGCATGAACAAAAAAGATGCTTCATTAAAATATGGAGAGGAATAAATCAAATAATGGAGAAGATCATATTCATAAAGACCTCCTCCATCTGTAGATGGTAAAAGTGAAAGTCTTGAAGATGTAACAATCAGAGTCAGATCATACTGGGAAGATTGCATTGCAAAAGATGTCATTTAAAATAAGTAGGTTCTTGTAGTTGCTCATAGCAATTCATTACGAGCTTTATTGTGTATAATAAAAAAGCTATCTGAATAATGTAAATCATCTTTCTTATAATAGAATTGCTATAATTAAATATTCCTACTGCTACTCCTTTGATTCTTTTATTTAATGATAGACTGCAATACTAAGATGAATATTATTTAGGAAATTAAGAATTAATCAAGTAGAAAATTAAATAAGTGGCAGATCAAGGCTCTCTCAAATCTAAATGATATTAAAATGACAACAAACAGTATTTCATTCTATATAAAAAATTCAATTTTTGCAAATATATTAAATCTGTAAAAATATTATAATTTTAGTTTGTAATTCTTTTTTGATGAAATAAACACTGTCGTCATTAAGTTGAAACATTTTTGTATCAACTCCCAAAAGGCCTATATTTAGCTTATCCCACTGTGGCAGCACATTTACTGCAATGTTATATTACATCTTTGCAGTCATTCTTGCAAAATGGAACAAAAGCGAATGGGAAACATAATAGAAGTAAGAGTACAGCACAAATGTATGTATAATTTCCATTCTAATAAGCTACTAAGGTTTCAGATTTCTAACGACAAGCAGGACAGTCAATGAAAATTGGATTCCTATAATCATCAGCTGATGATGGAAATACAAACATTGATTAAACCTCTAAAGGTTAGTCTAATTAACTTTAGTTTAATATTAATAAGACAGATTTTTTTTATCCTTTATATGAGTCTAATAATTTAATTTTAAATTACTATTGTATGTATCTTAAGTTTATTATGAATCCCCAGATTTTTATAAGGACTAACAACTAATCTATGAGTTTTTTAGCATTATAAAATGTAATAAATAATGTTTAATTAATTGATTTAATTTTGGTTGATTTATAAATATTTTTTATAAGGCATTTAAATTAAGTTACTTATATTTTAGAGAAATTCTTAATCTATCATTATATTAGTATCTATCCTAAAATTTGATAACAATGACTTGAAGAAAACTTAAATTATTATTTAATTAATTTTTCAGTTATGCAACAATAACAACAATAATTATAATTAGCTCCAACCTATGAAAAATGTCCAAAACATCCAATCAACGACATCGTTTTATTTTGTTTACATGGTTAATGTCGAGAAGTAAGGATAGTTAAAATAATAAAGCCTTTGTGTAAAGAATGTTGTAAATTACATATTCAATGGCATAATCAATAAGGTACACCCGCAGAAATTGACACTGTTGATAGTGTAAGAGAAATGTTATTCAATGATGTTCACAATCTTAAAGTTAGATTTGAAGAGTAATATTTATATTAATATTTTAGAGAACGAGAAATATTGCATCATTTTTCAGATGGAGAACATTCTTAACTCATCAAATCAATTCATATGAAAATAGAACAAGTTAAAAAAAATCTTCTTTTATTGATAAATGATTATTGTAATAAATTGGAAAAAGAAATTTAAAAAAGAATTCATTAACATAAAGTATGTTTGAAAATTTAAAATTAGGCTGCACATCCTGGAGAGAAAAAAGAATTGCATCATAAATTGAATTCAGTTATTTCTTAATTGGATTAATAAGAGAAGGGATTATAATCGCAAAAATACATCAAAGCTTGTTTAGTTGTTATATCTGAAGAGAAGAATCATGATTTGGAAGGATTGTCTATTGATGTTGATAATGCATTAAAGCATTATTTAGAAAATATGTTTGATGTTTTTATACATGAAGATAAATTTCAAAAAATTAGTTAAAATTGTATTTTTATTTTAGATGATGCTTTGAATGAGTATGTTGAAATTCATTAAGCAAATTTAGGAGAAGAACTAGAATATTATACATAATAAATACGAAATAATCAAAAGAGTTCAGGAATAGCATAATAATAATATTAATAATAATTCAAATAAATTAATAAGAAATAAGAGATCAATCCTCCAATATCTTAAACAATTCCTTAAAGCAAATTGAATTATTCATCAATTTATGATGCTCCTTATTACTAATAGAATATACGTAAAATAATTAATTAATTATTTTAATAGATTCTTCACTTCAATAATCAAGACTTGGTCCAACTTCAAAGAATTATGAAACAAGATTATAATAAAATAATGAAAAATTGAAGTAATTTTATGGATGATATTTAAATTAAAAAATTATATTAATAACAGCAATCATGAATAAAGGATAATCTCCAAGAAGAGATCACTCTCCCAATTTCTTTTATCATGTTACAAATGATAATTACATGTATAAGAGAAATGCAGATTCATAATAAACTGATCCTAATTGTATGACTAAATAAGCTAGAAATTATGTTCATAATGCAAACATTAATAATTCTCCAAAACCTGCTGGATCACCTTCAAGAATGAATTTTAAAATGCAAAACAAATATTTCCATCAGTCTAATATTTTCGATGGCTATTAATAAACTAAAGAGTATTAACCACCTGAATAGCCATTGAAAGAAAAATAAAGAGATAATAAATCACCTTCTATTTTAAATGGAGCATAAATAAATAAAAATTATAATTGTACATAAGGTAAGTCATAACCAATAATAAATAAATCTAAATAAATTACTGTAGAGTTTTAAACAGATAACAACAATTTTGATGCTTTAGATTTAAAAAGATCTTTATTGAGATAGGGCATTTAGATTTCGGATATTTAAATGAAGAATCCCATCAATTCTGGTAGAACTAAAAATATAGGAAATCTTACAGTAAGAGGAGACGAAGATAAATTATCTTCTTTACATTAAGAACTCGAAAAGGTGGGACTTAAAACTTATGATAAACCAAATAATTATTATGTATTATAAATATCAATAATAAATCTAGAAATAATAAGCTGATCATAGTTGGCAGCTTCAAAAATAGAAATATGACAAAATTGAATATTTCAAGAATCGTTGATTTCATAACAATTTAAATACAGTATCAATAAAGTCAATCTTTTTCAATCTCTTCTCTAACTTAATCTCTATGAGCAAATGTTTTCTCTAGAAACATAGCTTAATCAAATCCACTAAAGAATTATTTTTTATCTACTTTTCTCATCCTCTCTAATCTACCAATTTACATTCATATAATTACTCTTCCATTCTTTCTTATCGATATTTATCCTATTAAATCAATGCTTATTTTCCTCCTAATCCCCAAACTTCTATAAATATAATTCCTATTTATCCTTCAATTTCTCCAGCAATATAGCCAGGTTAATAAGTGTCATCTTCTGATCCCACTTTTGATCTATTTTCAATCTCATCATCTATCCATAATCTAAATTAAGTATGCTCTGAATTCCCTCCAAAACCTAATCCCACTTTATATTTAGATCTATCAATATTTTTTGTATTTAAATAAGCATAATTTTATCCATTACCAGTTGTACCAAAAATCCTGAAACTTGGACTTATCGAAAATAGATAACATCCAGAATCTCCTTAAAATTTCAACCCATCACTCCAAGCATTTGGATTATATGCACCAAATATTATTGGGATATTATCTTCTAAAAAAATAATTAATAAATACATTTCTTATCTACATATATAAGTATCAGAGTTGGACCTCCATATCCTAAAATATTCCATGCCAATCTGTTAAAACTTGTACCACTGCTTTAATTATTATATAATTGAGTCATTTCTGTACAGAAATGATTTTAAGTACAAAGTACGGTATATATTTCATCATCAATAATTTTAGAACTTTATTTAATTATTGGTTTCATTTATTTTGTTTACATTTAGTTGCATGACAATGTATTGACCCAATAAATCTCAATATAATCAGAAATCAAAGGCATTGTAGTATTTATTTTATTGCATACATATCCTATTCTCTAAGAGAAATCTTAACTATCATCTATTAATAGAATTATTATAATTACCATATATTCTATTCATTAAATACTTTGCTGCTTCTCCACTTTTTATCATGCTGAATAAAGTCTAAAGCACACTCAAACATACCTCATTAGGGATTTAATCATTTTCTGAATACCCCATCAATTTGAACATCAATTCAACTGGACGCATCTTATTTAATAATTTAAAATTATAGTCAGGAGCTTTTGTTAAGATATCACATAAATCTAAAAACTGTTGTAAAGTTAAGGTATCAGTTTAAAATATAGATAGGACGAATTACTTAAATTACTTTGATAAATATTAATTATCAATTGGAATTTACGAAACATTGATTTTGTTTTCTCGTTAAAAATTGTTAAAAGTTGTTGTATAAGCAATATGATATTGATTTTGTATTTGATTAGGTTTTTTGGATTATTATTATGATTGTATTTGTTATTGTTATTTTTATTATTATTATTATTATTGGTATTGTTATTGTGATTGCTATTGTTGTTATTATTGTTATTGTTATTATTTTATTGGTTTGTCTTTTGAATTTCCCATTTTAAAATATAATAATAAATTGTATATTAATTTTAATGCAAAGACCCTTGGGTTCACCAATTGATAAAAGGTCAATGATGTAAAGAAATAACATGTCTTTAAGGAATTTGGCGGAGAAATCAATCTTTGCCAAACAATAACTCAGTAAGTAAAGAAAATAAATGATTGTTTAGAAAAAGAAGCTAATCAATTAATTTATAATAATTAGATGAGCCATCTATTCATTATTCATAACCAATAGAAACAAAGCGTGTATCTTAGGCAAGTGTAGCATTGATTTAGCAGGATTCTAATGAATGTTTTTAAAAAGTTCTTGGATCTAAAGAAGGATCAAAAGAAGGAAGTGGAGAAGAAGATGGTGGAAATATTGTTAGCGAAATAAAACCATCAAAGATTAGAAGATTATCTCGTTTGAAAGATATAGAATTACCATAACCACTTAAGTTTTAACTGATCATAATCTAATCAAGTAGATTAAAATAAACTTGGGATGCAGTAATTTTTATAGTATTAATGTATTATTATACGATTTATTAGATATGTTTGTATATTTACACCATATAAGATGGCATTTATAGAAGATGGTGATTTTCCTGGTTGGGACGGTTTCGATAATTCAATAGACTTTCTATTTATGGCAGATATGATATGCACATTTTTATGTTCTTATTATGATGAAGAGAATAATCTAGTAAAAGAACCAAAATTAATAGCAATCAATTATTTAAAAGGTTGGTTTACAGTAGATCTTATAGTATATTTTGAAATGTAATATGTAGTCTTGTTTTCCCTTCCAATTCATATTTTAAGATTAAGATAAATCCAGCAACATTGCCAGATTATCAAAACTACCTAAAATATACAGAGTTATAAAGATGGTTAAAATATTTAGAATGGCTTAATTGAAAGATATTGAATACATAAAAGTGATTAACATAAATATAGGAAGTGAAAGATTTTTATATGCATTTGTTTTACTAGTATTTAGTTGTCATGTCACAGGATGTATTTGGTTTTTCATAGCATCATTATCTGAAGATCCTGATTGGGAATAGAATTTCATTTCTAGATATGATCAATATATTGTTTCATTATATTGGTCAGTATAAACTATATTAACAGTCGGATATGGTGATGTTAAAGTTTATAAATGGCCATCATTTTTATTTGCAATCTTTTGGATGCTTGTTTCTGTATATATATTTTCATTTGCAGTTGGTTCTTTAGCATCATTTTTAGATAGATTAGATCATGCAAATTCTATTTATGTACATAGACTTTCCACTTTAAAAAATATTAAGAAAGAATTTCATATTTCTAATGCAATCTTTTAGAAAGTAAAAAAAGAATTGAAATCAGGTAAAAAAAATTTATTACTTAATTATAATACACTTTTAGAAGATTTGCCACCATAGTTAAGAGTTGAATTAGCATTTATTATGAATAAATAATTATAAGAAGAAATCAAATATTTCTAAGATAAAGCACCTACTTTTATTGCTGCTATAGGACCTGTTTTAACTCCTCTTAAAGTAGGAGCTCATGAATATCTATTTATGACTGGAGATAATGCAGAAGAAATTTATTTTGTTAAAAGTGGAAAACTAGCCTTAGTTATTCCAGATAATGATAATTTTAAATTCCTAATGATCAAACCTGGATCTTATTTTGGTGAAATAGATATATTGTTTTATGGAGAAAAAAGAAAATATACTATTATGACTACAAAAAAATGTGAATTTTATGTTTTATCTAAAAAGCATTTTAAACTTATCTATTTAAATTAATTTAGAGATGAAGGAGCTAAAATGATCAAAGAAGCTTAAAAAAGAAAACAGATGATTAAATCTGCTTATGAAGAAGCTGTTTAATTTATTGAAGTTCATGGTGAAAGACATTTTAGAAGAAATTAATAGATTTCTTCTTAAACCATTTAACTTAAACATATGAATTCAGTTTCAAGTTCTAAAAGTCCATAAGAAAGTAAATGTTATAAATAATATAAGTTTCAGTATCAAATTAAAAATTTTAATTGGAAAAAATTATCTAGGAGGAGAATGAAGATGATGATTAAGAGAGAGAAACTGAAGCCTTAATGTCACTAATGGATAGATAGTAATTTAGAAAAAAGATTTCTCAACTTGAAAAATAAATTTAATTAAAAGATCAAACTATTCAAACTATCTAATAAGAACTTGATGAGTTAATGACTGAAATATAATTAAAAAATTTAGATGCCTTACAAGAAAAAATTAAAGTACCTAAAACTTTTGAAGAACATTTATAATAAAGGCGCTTTCTGAAGGTTAATCAAAAAATTAAAGAAAAGTTAAAAAAAAGAAAAAGTAGGAAAGTTTCATTACGTTTCTCATTTAAGAAAACAACTTCCCTAAGTGGATCAGAAAAAGATTGTAATTCACTTTCTCCTTTAAAATTAGATTTAGAATAAGATTGAAAATCATTTTATATATAACTAATTACTATCATTCTATTTATTAATTATCATATAACTCTTATTCATCTTCTAAATATTACCCCTCAAATTCTTAAGGTTTCTATACTTATTTTTTTTAAACTTCATCTTCTATAACTTAAATTTAAACTTGAGGTTCTTGCTATTCAAAATTCTCTTAATCTAATTCAAACTAAACATATTGCTCAGCTTAAATTATCTCTTCAATAGGTTCCTGAAGATCGAATAAATCCAAAATATCATTTTACTAAAATACTTTTTAATTATTTTCTTTTTTCATATGATTCTCTTTTTAAATATTATTATTTTCTTAAATTTATATTAAAATATTATTATTTAGTTTTTCTTTATCGTTTTCTTAATCTGCTGCAGTTTCAACTTCTTATTATTAATCTAATTCTATTTAAGGTTCTTAAATCATTTATATTATCTTAATTTCTGGTTCTTAAAGTTCAAGTAAATCTACATTTTGAATTTATTATTTAATTTAAGATTAATCCTTTTAATTTTATTCTATTTTTTTTTATAAATTTTTTTAATTTTTAATTATTTCTCCAATAGATTCTTTTAATTCTAAATCAGAACTTTCATCTTGTTTTTATGTATTCCCTAGTTCAAAAGCTTCTTCATTTTCTAACATATTTATTTGATCTTCTTTTTATTTATCTTATTCATCTACACTTTTAACATTAATTTCTTCTTAATATTCTTCAAATGTTTATGAATATTCTTCTTCCATATTATTTTCATCTTCAGGAGCCTATCCTAATTCATTATTACTAAGATTTTCATTCTCAAATGCATTTTGCTAATTTGATGGTTCTATTCTAGATAAATCAATCTGTTTTTATGAATTTTATTAAAGTTTCGATAATTCATTTTCATATTTCATTTTCTATTAAATTGCTTCAAATGCTTTATTTTTTAAATCATCAATTTCTTTTGTTAATTTTATTTCTATTAATTAAGATTCTAAATTCAATTATCTAAGATCTAAAATTTTTTATTTTAATTAAGATTCATAATTTTTATTTTTTTATTCTAACTATTGTATTATTAACTTTTAATCTTCAATTTATTCTTTCTATTATTTTAATTACATATTAAGCTATTCATTATCCTTATTTATAAATTAACTCTATGGCCCTTACTATTAAAGAAGATTTATTTATTCATCTTTTTCAAAAATAGTTGTCTCTAAATCTTAAATAATTTTTTGATTTTCACTTAATTCAATAGCCTACTCTTTTTAATTATTATATAAATCTTCTATCTATTTTTTAGAATCCTCTTATTATTCTTAAAATTCAAATGTAATTTATTTTATTTCTTCATCTTTTTCTAAAATTCTTTTTTATAAATCATCCACCATTAATTACAATTCTTCAAACTTTAATTTTAACTCTTCATTATTTTATTTATAATGAAAAATTTGTTATTCCAATTTGTCTATTTCTTCAGCATCATCATTAATCTATTAATTAAGTTGGTTTTCTAAATCTAAATTTTACTGTTTTAACAAATCGTTTTCATTAATTAATTCCTACTAATCAGCATCTTCTTCTTATATTTACAAATTCTATTCTAATTCTTAGATTATTTCTTATTATTCTTTAATTTTAGATGCATAAGAATCATTAAGTTATTTGATATTTATTTTTTGTTATTCAATTTCTTTATTTAGTTATGAATTTTTCTGTTCTTAAATTTTATTTTATTATTATAATTATTAGATTAATTCTACTTTCTCATTTATATTATTTTATTACTCCTAACATTTTATACTTAAATTCTATAATTGCTCATTAATATTTAAACTTTCTTATTTCTATTAATTAGTTTTCAAATTATTTAATAATTCTTCATTTTATTCTTTTAGATTATTTATTTCAATAAATTGCTAATTTGCTGCTTCTTCTAATTCTCCTATTCTTTCCTATAATTTGTTTCTCTATTAATAAAGTTTTGCATTTTCATTTTCTAATTAAGCAAAGTTTGATAATTTTTCAGCTTCTTTTTTTTAAATTTCTTTTTAATGGTGGTCAAAATTATTTTTAATAAATTATTTCTCTTTCTCTAAAGAATTAATTTTAATTAGATTCTCTTCATTTATTTTTGTTAATGATTCAACCTCCAATTAAGATTTTTGAAGTTATTCCTAAATTTCTTTATTTTATGTTTATAAAATAGATACTTCATTTTGGAATTAATTATTTTTAATTTAATACTCTTTATTTTCAGCTTTTTATTATGTTATTAATTGGTCAAAATTTTTAGAATTTAAATTCTATTTTAACAGTAAATCTTATTAATAAAGTATTTCTGCATCCTTTTCTTTTATAATCAAATTTAATCTTTCTATTTACTAATTTAATTTTAAGCTTTTTTATTCTAATTCAATAATTTATTAATTTTAACTTGAATATACTAAATTATTTTATTTTAATTAATCAATATCTATTTCTTATTGTTATATTTTCATATCCTTATTTTCGAGATCTTCTAATAATATTTCTTATTATTATTATAATTCTTCATTATTCTTCTTCAAAATTATAAGTTCTTCAGCAAGTTTTTTTTATTAATTCTAAAGTTTTCCATTTTCTTCCTATATTTCACTTAATAATCTTGCATGATATTTAATATCTTATTCAAGTTACGTTGTATTAGATTTATTCTAATTTTACATTTTAAATTAACTAATTTCTTCTTAAAATAACTTAATTTATTATTTTTACTCCAGTATCTGCTGTTTCTATTATTAAATAATCATTTATAGATTTTCATTTTCTTTTTCTAAAGAAGGAATTTTAGAAAAATCTTTAGCTTATAATTTTAATTTGGCAACTTCATCCTCAAGTAAACTTATCTCTTCAACAAGTTAATTATTAAGATTTTCTAATTGTAATAATTTTTCTTAATCTTATAAATTAGTTTTATTTCTTGATTCCCCAATTTAAATTTGTAAACTGTGGATTTGTTTCTCTTTTGCTGATAATTGTAAATGTAGATTTTAAATTTCTTAACTTCTTTATTATTCTATCTAAGTTAATAAATAGAATTAATACATAATTATTTTTGTTTATTTATTCATTAAGTTTAGATAATTATTATTGCAAATGTAATTTTAATTCATCCTTATTTGTTTCTAATACTTAAATTTTTTCTTTTAATTTTTGGGTTTCAATTTCTCTTTCTTCTAATTTTTTTAGTAATTCCTAAAAAATAATTTCTGTTTACATTTAACTCATTATTTTTCTAAATGTTTATATTTTATAAATCGAGAGCTTTATAGAGGTTTTCTCTCTCATTTTCAAATCTAATTTCAATAGATTCTATTTCTTTTTATTATTATTCAATAATTTCTTCATACTTCTTTCTCATAATACCTTGCTCTTATTAAGATTATCGAGATAATTAAGCTTGTCTAAATTAATATTCCTTGAGATTAGCAAAGTATTTTTCTTTCCATTATGATAATTCTTTATTCAAAACTGATATTTCTTCTTTATAATTTTCTTCAATTATTTGAATCTCATTAATCTCTATAACAAATTATTTAATTTGAGATTATTAGTAAACAATCTCCTTTTCTCTTGCCTTTAGTTTTACATCTTATGAATCAATTCTAAATTGTAATTCTTCAATTTTCTTTTTTAGATAACTAACATCATTGTCTTTTGTTATTATAAAACTTCCACTTGTTTTTGTCGAAATTTCATAAGACTTATTATTTACTTCGTAAGGTTATCTAATTATCATGAAATTAAATACTTAGAACTTCCTCGTTTTATTGAATCACACCTAGAACGAATTTCATTGACTTTAGCTTTCGTTTCTCTTATCCCAGCCATGAGATCTTAACAATTATTTTTCAAATTGCTTTCAAATTATAACTTCTTTCTATCCATTTAATTTTAATTAATAACTTGTATATCATCTCATTATAAGAGTAGAATTATAATTATTACATCATAAATTTGAATTTAAATTAGAACATCAAAAAAGTTTATTACTTTATTCATTAATGATTAGTATAATGTTAAAAAGTGTTATTTACGGAACCAATGTTAAAATTACACTCTAATTTAACAATATAAGATAAAAAATAAAATAGTTATAATATTCAATAGTTTTTTAAATAATAAACTGAAAAGATTCTCATTAAATGTTTCAAAGAATTGCTAAAGGATTTTATTTATTTATAATTGCTAAGTCTTAATAATTGAATAGCTAAAAGATAAATTAAGCATTTAATTAAATGAATGTTTTTTAAATAGGAAATAATCTCTCAAACTAAATATTCAGCAATTTTTAGGATCTTTCTTATTATTATATTAAGTTTACTAAAATCATAATTTAATAGCAATTTAAGATAAAAATTTATTATCATTATTTATTGAAATGTAAATATTTATTTTAAATAATCCGTCTTAGAATCCTAAAAATTCTTTTTAAATTATTAGATAATTGAAAAAATAAAAATGTTTAGAAGAAAGCCTTATCCTTAAATTTATCTAAATAAAATAGTAAATCAAATTATTTTATGAATTGAATGAACCTTTTTAATTTAAAGAATCAAATAAAAAAACCTTATATAAAGATATTATAATAAGATATAGAAAAATATAATTATAAATTAAAATGACTAAGAGAAATTTAAATGTATTTTCTTTAATTACAGTTCACTTGACTTCCTAATATTAAAAAGCAAAAATAGTTGAGATTCAGAAAAACAACTTTTTAATAATAACAAGAGATTATCTATATTTAATGATTTAATACTATAAAAATTGATTAAATGTTATTAATAAGTATGCCATTCATTTTTGATTCTTTTATTTAATTTCAGGCATTGCAAAATGATTTTTGGTAACTAATTTATTATTTTTTGCATAGGTTACAATCTAAGGCCCTTGGTAAGTCTTCTATGGTTCAAATAATTTTTTAGAATTCAAAGTTGAATTAGCTCTTGTAGAATTTGAAGTTGTTATTTTTGGTTAAACTAATAAACTTGGTTATCTTTATTAAACAGCTTATTAGCCAACTATGTTTAAATCAGCTGTTTTTTTTTCTTAAGTCTTCATTATTTGCCAACCCTTTCCATCTTATGGATTTTCACTTATTTTAAGTTAATGTTATTCTTTTTTTACTATCTTTACTTCCTTTTCATAATTTCTTAATTATTTAATGAATCCATAATTAGGTTAAATAACACTTCTTCTCTTCTTTACAAAATTAAAAGCCTCAGAAAAGCCGAATCCTTTCGTTTTCATTAAATATGCTATCACTACAGAAGCAGATCTTGAAACGCCTGCAGCACAATGCACTAAAACAGATCCTTTTTTCAAACCCTCAATTATTTAAGTGTTGGTGTCTTAAAATAATCTACCAATATTTGCTGTTTCTGAATCTAGGATATGATAAACCTATTTTTGATTCTATATACTACCTTATGAGTTATTCCAGCCTCTCTATACGAAATGTCTAAACCAGTTGCAACTGTTAACACTGTTTTAATACCTTTTGAATCAAGAAGAGTTCTATCTAATGCTGCAGTAAAATCACCAAGCCATAAAACATTTCCACTTTCTTCAATAATTTGATTCATCTATTAATAATTCGAATCAAACAATCTAAACATTTTTCGAATTATTTATTTTATTATTATTATAATTAATGACATTTCTTATAATTATGTAATCAAAAGAATATAAAACTTAATGATTTCTTATATATATTATCTCCAATCAAATTTTATAATCATAGTTTACTATATTTTATTTATTAAATATTGAAATCAATTTCACTCTCTTATTAAATAACTATTATTATGATATAATTTATTAATTTTATTTGATTAAGCATATTGGTTAACAATTTCATTTTTGGGCAAAATTACTATATGCAAAGTAGATAAATATTATACTTTATGTTTACTTATTCCTTTTCAAATGTTTTTTTAAAAATTATTCTAAGCCCATTTTTATTAAATTGAAATAAATTGTTTGTATGAACTGAGTTTTTTTGAATTAAATCTTTATTTATAATTATAAATAATTAAAGAATTAAAAGATTTTTAAAAAGATATTGTCATATATTTATTGTAGAACATAAATTAAAAGAGAATAGATTAGTTTTCAAAACAAAATCTTAAAATAGTATTTTATTTATTTTTATTATGGAAAATTTAAAAAGTTATGGCATTTTTTCAAAAATTATTTATCAAACTTTTATTTAATAATATTATAATTCTTGGAACATTTAGAACTAAATTATTTTTTTATTTTAGGTTTTTTTATTATTGTAATTTTAATTGATGAAAAAAATTAAAGCTAATGATTTCTATTTCATTGATTTATTTCAAAGTCTACAATTTAGTTTCAAACTTTTTAAAATTTCTGATATAGTGATAGATTCTTTATTAATGATTAATTTTCATCAAGTTTAACTCTAAAAAGTCTTAGGTTTTTGTAAGATTTATGTATTAACATTTAAACTCAAGAAATTCTTATGAATCTATAAATTAAGATCAAAGACAATGAAATTTTTAATTAAATTATATTTATTTATGGGGCTTCAATAATTTACTTAAAAAGATTTAAACTATGTAATAATATTTATATTATATAATTATTTATATATATTTAGAAGTAAATAATATTCATTATTATTTAGACCAATATTTTATTTATTGAAGTTATAGTATATCTTTAAAGCTATAGTTTAGTTGATTTTAATAGATATTTTAAATGATATATTATTGAATACATAAAGTATAATTATTAATCTAATTGAGAATATAATAAAATAATAAATCATTTCTTTAATGCAAAAATAAAGCATATCAATACAAATGAATGAATGTATAAATAATGAGACGACAAAAGGAACAAAATAATTTCGCTCTAAAAACAATTAAATAGATAATTAAAAAGAAAAAACATAACCTGAATGTAATAAAAATTCAGAAGGAACTAATTAAGGGAATGTAACAAGTTTAGTATAAATTAATAGAGTAAGGTTATATAGAAAAAAAGAAATGAAGAGTTTGATGTGAATAGTTGTATTAAGAATTTAGTGTGTTTATCTTTGAGTATTGTTAATGAAGAACTTTAATTTAATTGTTAGTAACAGAATCAGAAAGAATAAATTTCTGAACAAAGTAAAGTTTTATAAAATAATGATTAAAACGAGATTGACTAATTTTAGTTGCCTCAAACAGTTTAATAAATTCCAACATAAAAATAAAAATCTCATAAGAAAGCAAAAAATAAGAAAAATAAAACAGATTCCTCATTAAAAATTACAAAAAATTAAACTTTAACATAAAAACAATAGGCATAATAACCTTAAATTCAATAACAATAAAAGGAGAAACAACATAATCAACTGTCTCCTTAAGAACCTCATAAAATAAAACAATAAATAGTTTAGTAAAAGTTAAAAAAGTAGCCTAGCATAACATAAATAGAAAATTGTGTATAAGAAAATAAAAAAGATTTTGTTGACTTTGATGCTTAATTTAGTCAAGTACATTTGTTTATAAAAATTTTAGATTGGAGCAAGAAGTACAACAGCAGGAAATTCTTAATCTGAATCAGATGATTGTCTTTAATAATCTGATGACAATAAATAACTAGAATCTAGTGCTTAAAAATTATCAAGCAGAGAAAAACCAAAGAAAAAAAACTATAGTAATAATGGAGAAAAAGTTGGTGATAAATAATATCCTCATTCTACTTAAACAACACCAATTAAAAGAAAAAAATTGAATTTAGTAAAATCTAAAAATTATGATATTGATGAATTATCGAATTTTATTCAATAAAAAAGTTATCAAAATAGAACTAGAAAATAAATTTGTTTGAATAGACTTAATTATCTTATTTATACAAATTACAATCTTAATATGTATCCTTATGGATCTTTTGAAACTGGATTAGATTTAGAAATAAGTGATGTAGATGTTGGAATTTGGGGTTAATAAAATTTAAGTTATAGCTAAATAGTAAGGTTCTTATAGCTATTAAATAATACTTTAAAGTAGACACCATTTTTAATAAAATCTAAGTAATTATATAAATAAATTAAATTTAGATTGATTTAAAGTTAAATGCCAATATTGAAATTAGAATTGAATCCTAAATCAAGTTTTTATGATGATGATCAACATATTTAATAAAATTGGTCCTACTTTCATTTAGATCAAAATGATTAGGGTATAAATATATAATAAATTGAAGGTAAAATCATTTAAGTAGATGTAAGTTGGATTTATTAATGGAGCAATATATATAATAATCCTCATTTAGGATTTGCTTCAACTACAATAGTAAAAGATTGGGTTAGTAGGTTTGTATGGTATAGAGATATTCTATTAATTTTAAAACACTTAGTTAAATCTAAAAATTTAAATGATGCCCATACAGGTATAAAATAAATCTTAATATTTGATAGGTGGAATAAGTTCATTTTGTTTATCAATAATGTTAGCAGCAATCTATTTATGTAAACATTACACTCAAAATGATAAAAAATAAATTCTTCTTGACTTTTTAAAGAAGTATGGTACTCAATTCGAACCATTAAAAGAGGGCATTTATATAGACAGTTACGGGTATATTTAATTTTTAAATTAGTTAATAAAATCCATTTATAACTTTAGAAGAATGTCCTCCTTATAATCCTCTCACAATTTATTCACCTATTAATGATTAAATTATTTCTCAAAAAGCTCATAGATTTTAAGAGATATAAGAAGAATTTAAATAACTTTATGAACACTTAACTAAATCTAATAAAATTTAAGATTACTTTGACATGCCTTTACAAATGAATTAACCATTATTTATATGATTATATTATGACTAATATATTATATTTTAATCAGTATTCATCCAAAGCTTTATGAGTTTTTGAAAAAGCAACACTTGTATTTAAACCATCAAATTTATAAGTGTTTCCTAAAAATCCTTAAGTAAATTTGGCATCTCTAGGATAATATTTTTCAATTAATTCATATTAAGTAGGATTCAATTACCCATATTGCATATTAGATGTTTCATATATAGGTAGGCCTACATAAATAATTCGATCTTCAAAATACCAACGTTGATTCCTAAAGGAGGTTTTTTGTATGTATCTGCTTAAACTGAAAAAGGTTTTGGAGGAACTTTATTATCGATTTTTCTTCTTTGTTTCTCTTCTTCAGTTTCTTTCTTTTATTATTCTAAACTAATCTATTATGCCACTAATTTGTTTTTTATTAATTTTTCAGCTCTTTTGAAATCCTAAATTCCATATTTAATATCTTTACTTGCATGCTTTTAACGATTTCTGCATAAGTAGGAACTGGAGCTTCATTTAAATTTATTTACTATTATCCTTAATGTAATAACCAACCCTATCCATATTGTGAATTACAGGTCCTATATTATGCAGAATTCGATCTAATAGACTACATTTAATTTATTATTAATATTCAATACAAATTATCAATTAAACTATAATTTAAATATATCTATATATATTTATTTTTTTAGCAATATCTTGCAAACTATTAAATTTAATGTAAAAATTTGTAAAATAAATCTTTGAGAAATCAATTGTTTATTTTATTTTAATAAATATCAATTCTTTTTAAATATATAATTCTGAAATTACTTTGTTATTAATTTTAATTAAATATTTTACCGGAAATGATTGATTTATAACCATAAATATCATTATGTGAATCTATTACAATAGAATAAAATCTTCTTTCTTCATAATTATCTACTTCAGATAAAAAAGGTAAAAGTCGATTTTAGTTCATTAAATATGAATTAGATGATAAATAAAATTATGCTTTGAATAATAGAAATAGAATAAAGTAATAACTTAAAGGTATTGTAATTGCTATTAATAAAGGTAGATTACAATTAATAATAACAAAACCTTCTTTAGATGGTAAGAATTAATAGGTAGAACTAAATGAATTAGGCAAAAAATTAGATGTTGATTTAAGTGATCTTGATTCATATTGCATTTGTGTTGATATTAAAAAATTTGATCAAGAATATGAAATGATGGAAATTCTTGGAGAAGGTTGTATGGGATTAGTTAAAAGAATTGTAGATAAAAAGACTTAAAAGGAATATGCAGTTAAAATAGTATAAACTTAAGATGATGAAATTATTAGAAATGTAAGTTTAATTAATATTTTTTTAAGATGATAATTGAATTTAAATCACTCTTAAAGTTGAATCATGATAATATTGTGAAAGTTTATAAGTTATATATAGATTTTAATAATGGATTTTAGTCTGAAAGTAAAGCATATGCTGTAATGGAATTAATTTAAGGAAAAGAAATGTTTGAAGTCATTAATGAATTAGGACATTATACAGAAAATGTTGCTAAGGAATTATTTAAATAATTATTGAGTGCCATAGAATATATGCATAGAAATGGAATTTGTCATAGAGATTTAAAACCAAATAATATTTTATGTGTTTAAAGTATTTTTTATTAATTATTAGATAAAAATTAGATAAAAGTAACTGACTTTAATGTTAGTAAATTCAGCGATTCCTATAAAGAATTTGGAGATTTAAAAGAAAGAGAAAAAATTGAAATGTGGACTTATACTGGAACAGTGGCCTTCTCTGCTCCAGAAATTTTTACAGGAGAAGGTTATAAGTATTTATATTTTTAATATTAACAATAAAGTTAAATGGTAGATATGTGGAGTGCTGGTTGTATTCTTTATTCAATGTTATCAGGGTAATTGCCATTTATTTCAGAATAGTAAATTAATATTATATTTTAGTTTAAATGATTTGATAGAACAAATTAAACAAGCTTAAATTTAATTTCCAGATCAATAATTTAATTAAATATCTAAAGAAGCTAAAGATCTAGTTTTATAATTATTATAAAAAGATTCAGCATTAAGACCTTAACCAGATGCTGCTTTATAACATTCATGGTTTTAGAATAGAATTTTTTAGTAAGAAATGTAAATGACAATTAATATAGAAATTTCAAAAAATATTCCCAGATTGTCATCTAAATATTAAAAGAATAATCAAAAATCTAAAAGTATACTATTAAGATCTTCTTAGAATATATCATCTTAAATTGATAAATTAAATCTTTAATAATCTGAATTTACTTCTAGTCTTGAATAGCTTAATAATAAAAAAAGCAATCATTTTATAAACTCTTTTTTTTAAAGTCAATTAATTACATAAATTACAAATTAAAATTAGAATGATGGAACTTCTATTACAGATTTTGCAAATTTATAAATCATAAGAAATACTTCAAATTTTAGTGAAGATCTTTGTGATCTTGATTATGTAAATCTGGAGTAATTTATAGTCTACAAAAAAAAGTAAAATGAAAATGAAGAAATTAAATAGTGATTATAATTTATACAATTCAACTTTTAATTTTTATTATTTATTTTTAATAGAAATTAATCTATTTAGTTAATTCGAGAAATCAGATAAAAATTATGAAATTCCTCCTTTTATAAATCTAATAAATTTTAGACAATTAAAAATATAAGAAAACTATCAAGATGTGAAAATTCAACAATTTGCAAATTAGATCAATAATGATATTTCAATCATACTTGATTTAAATTATTTAGGAATTATAAAATTGTTGATTATTAATGAAAATAATACAATTTTAGATTTCAAACACAAAATACAAAGTTAAATCTTAAACGACCACAACATAGAATACCAACTTATTATGAATGACTCTGTTTTATCAAAAATAAACTTAACTTATAAAGGAAAAGTATATAACAATCAACATTATTCTTGTGGTAATTAACAAGATTTTTTTCCCAGTTTAAATTTAAACGATTTGTTAAAAATAATAATAGTCCTGGATTTCAATTATAATTATCCTTAAAAACTATTGATTTCAAAGAAGCTATTTATAACAAAGAAAATATATCTCCGTCAAATCACTGAATATTGAATAAGGGTGAGTTAATAAGTAAAGTGTAAAGTATTTCCAATATTTAATGTAGTATATAAGGTATTAAGATAGAGAGGATAAAATACTTATTTATTTATTCCCATTTTTCAATTTTGGCTTTTTAAATATTTTTAGATGCATTCTCAACAAATTATTACCCTAAATATATATCCTTGTGACTTAATTGAAGAAACATATAAGCAAATATATGATAGAAAGAAATTGTAAAAAATTAATTTTTGTTAGAATACTAAGGAGTAATATTAGAAAAAGATAAAACTCTTTAAGATTAGAATATAAAAGCCGAGAATATGTTACATTTAATATTGATCTCGAATAATCAATTTGAAAATAGTTGTTTCTTTTTTTCTTGAATATCCTATAAATTTCATCAATTATTTTGATAAATTCAAAATTTAATAAAATTAATATTTATAATCTCAATTATCGAAATATTTAATTATAATTAATGATTCATAAAAAACACCCATAAGACATTTTAAAGATTATTTATAATTTCAAATAAATTAGATTTTTTTATATTAATCTACAAATGAGCAATAAGTAATATTTTAGCCATTTTTATTTTTAATGGTTTAAGATATTTAAGTGAATAAAAATAGCTTCTGTGGATTTATGATAACCCAAGGAATAACCATCATTTTATTTAAGAGTTAGAATTAGAAATATCAATTATTAATTGTCTTTCTTTCAACAGTAGATACAGTGAAAATAATTAATATTTATAATATTATTGTAAGAAAAGTCATATAACAATTTAGAGTTGTGAAATGCTTGGAAAGGGTAATTATTAAGTTACAAATTCACCTTCAAACTATAAGATTTATATTAAAATTGATGTTTATGAAATATTGTTAAACTTTTTATAGACCATCAATTGGAATTTAAGATCATTAATAAAGATTGCAATTATTTAAATACATTAGAATTATAAGAAATGTAGTTTGTGTAAATTGTATGACTTGATTTATTTATAATTTAATTAAAAATTTTATATATATATTATAAGAAAAAATTAATTTGATTTATAAAATATTTGATTTATATTTCAACTCTAACTTTTAATGTAAAAATAGATGCCTGCTCCAATAACTCCAGAAAGAGCAATTAATGCAATTCCATATTTAGGATGATAAAATAGCCATGCGAAGGCAATAGTTAAAAGTGAAAATGGAATAGAAATAATAAAACTGACTAAAAAGAAAATAAATCCTGTGATGGTAGCTAAAAAGTTTCCAACCAAAGGGAACCATGAGATTAACCATGAAATAGGAGAGAATATTAAACAAAATCCGATTCCCTAAAAAAATAAAAAAATGATATACCATTAACACATATCCGCCAATTCTTTATGCCATAGTAATACAGGCATTTTCTTCTGCTTTTTTTTTAAAAACTTAATTTTATGTTAAGATTGTTTCATAGATCCAATCAATTTCAGTTAAAGGTTTTTCAAGTGCTTTACATAATTTGCAACAAAGACAACAACAAGTAGTACAAGAGCATTGCATTTCTTCTAAGTTTTCATCTCTAGCTAATGTTGATTCAAATTTATCATGAATAATAAAAGGTGTAAATGTATCATTTTATTATTGAGAAACAACAGTAGTGGGACCAGTTTTGGCTGCATTAAATGAGACTCTTAAATCATTCATAGAGATGGTACCATTATTTTATTTGAAATATATATATTATCCATTAGCTTCACTAGAATATAATATTAATATACTAATTCTAAAACCCTTTTTAATATCCATAAAAATTAGCTACTGATTATGCATTATTGCTTGCCATAGGAATACTTTCATTTGGATTAGTTTATTCTGCCAAAGATTTACTCATTAAATAAGCACCGATCCTAACTTTTAAGTTGATTTATGTTTCTTATTCAACTATCCATTTTGTTTTATCATTAAAGTGCCCATCTCCACAATCTTCATGAAATATTGTACTCCATTCTTAAACATAATAATAAACAGTTCTCTTATTTTCTTCTCTTGATCTACGAATCCATTAATACATTTCTACAGTTCTGACTAGTTTAATACAATCTTTTAAAGATAAACCAAATGCAGCATCTACAACTAAATCATTGGTTCTACTTTCACCTATAAAATTAATTTAGATCAGATAATACCATTAGTGTGAATCAATTAATGATTGGTATTAGGATTTATTTCAGCTGAGTTAACTGATGTACATTATTTCTTTGCTTATTCTAATCTGTATTCTGTTATTGCTTATCTAAAGTTGTTATGTAATAATTAGAAACCTTCTTTCATTGTACCATAACATAGCAAATGCTCCAGCAATGCATAGAAATCCAAATATAACAGCAGTTATAGGGTTTCCTTTCTTATGGCTAGAATATAAATGCTTATTTTCATGCTCTAAATTTTTAAATAATTTTATTACCTTCAATATGACCTCTTAAATGGTTGCTTGCATTACAAGAAGAGATTAATATAGTTAGTAGTGCAAATACTATTATGTAATTATTCGATTAAGGCAACCTTAACATCATTTTAATTTAATAATAATAATATCATTCAAATTATCATTGCATTTATATTGCAATAAATTTTAATAAAATAGATAATTAATTAAAATTTGTATCCATTTTATTTAAACTGAATAAAAATGAATTAATAATTTCTCTAGTTAATAAAATTAATTGATAAATTTACAGAATATTCATAATTGACTATAAGAGATAAAAAAGATATTAAAGACAACATCATAAATTATAAATAAACTTAAAAATATATTTTTTTTTATATACTAGTTATCAAACTTAACCCATAGCAATACCATAACCAAACTTATATGAATCTTTATGATAATCTGCAATTGCACATAATTTTAATTGATAAGCAAATCCTTATAAAGTTAAAGCAGAGCTAAACTTCATTTTAGAATTGATAGTTACGATGACTTCTGAAATGGCAAACTTTTATCTATAACCCTTAAAAAGATTTAATAAATTCTATTACAAGAATAGTTTTGGAGTCACCAGTCTAATTGGAATATTCGAATTCAGACATAAAGTAGGCTTTATCCAAGAGCTAATTAAAATAATTGATATATATATACTCTATGATTGTAAGCTAAAATCAATGAATCAGCAGCTCCAACATATTAGGCAAACAAATTCTACCTTTAATTGATTCCAAATTTGAATGCATAACTCATTAATGACATATTTCTTTCAGTCTTATGTATTTAAATTTAAATACCAATGTCATCATTTCATATCCAAAAACCATTCTCTTTCCAATAGTTTACATCATATTAAAACTATACAATCCAGTACCCAATTTGATAGAATGTACATAATCTTCTCCAGAAATGTCACAATCTAAATGTACTTATGCATTGGTAGGATTAGAATCTAAATAGAAAGCACTGAATCTATTTGAATAATAGAATTATAACACAATACCTAAGATTGAACATTTCATTTAATTTTTTGATAATGGCAGCTTCTAATTTACCACTAGAATCCCATCTTCCAGTCATAATATATGATGGTTGATCATATGGAGTTCTAAGCTATCCTCCTAAATATTGAGCTGCTAAAGTGTAACTTGGAACTGGTGGTTATTTCATAGGATTAGGATTAGGAGCCTTTCCTTTGTTCTAACTTTTAGATATAATTAATATACTGATGGAGGAATCATCCAAGAATGAGCTAAATGAAAATTATTTGATAATCCTCCTGCTACTTCAAATTTAAATCCTTTGATATGTTCTACTTTTTTTGTAACAGCTCTAACATTGTTCAATAAACCATCAAAAAGTGGTGGTCTTCTTGGGTAACGATTTCTCATTAGAGGTGATACACCTATTTCATCATCGTCATTTATTTTCAAATGTGGATCTTGTTAGGCAAATGCTGGATTATCCATGTCTACCTATTCTTTGTTTATTGCTGCCATTATTAATTTTTAATTAATTTATTATGAATTTAGATGATCATAATTCCAATGAACAAAAACTAAATAAAAAACTTCATTATTATGATTAAGATTGGCCATAATAATAACTAAACTTATCACCAAAATTCACTCCACAATAGTTTTATCTTTAGCCACCATCAACCATCTCACAATTCAATCTCTTACATGAATAAGAAATCCAAGATAAAAATAAATCAAAATATCCTTTTAGAAAATTATCTGCTGGTGATGTTTTAGAATTATAAGAAGACAATCCCAATCATCATCATTACAATTATTAACAATTCTATCAGTAAATACCATAACAAATGAAATATCCTCTAAATAACTAATATATGCATAAATTTACATAACCATATCCTCCTCCTTGGTATCCAACTCCATATCCACTTTTTTATTACCCTCCTTATGATATATCCTAATATTAAAATACTTTATCAAAAGAACTCTAATCTAAAGTTAATCAATTAGTTTAATATTAAAAAGTCTCTCATTTCTTATGCAATTGTAAAAAAAGTAAATGCTTAAAATTATATTGTGAATGCTTTACTAATAATTGGGTTTTATTCTTCAATATTTTAGGTCTGTTCTTAAAGTTGTAATTGTACTGAATGTAAAAATAGAATTGATAATCCTAATGAAAGATCTAAGGCTATAGAAGAAGCTCTACTTAGAAACCCAGAAGCATTTTCACCTATTTTAAATAACAATGGATAATAACCATAAATCATCTAAGGTATTTATTAATTTAATAATTTCATAGAATAAAACTCTAACAAAGACTTACAAAAAGAAACTAAAAAAGGTTGTAATTGTAAAAAATCTGAATGCAAAAAAAAATACTGTGAATGTTACAGCATTAATTAAAAGTGCACTGATTTGTGTAAATGTGAGAATTGTCTTAATAAAGAGTAAGAATAGCTTTAAATTCAACCTCAAAATATAGAAAACAATCCTAACTTAATAATTCAACAAGAAATATAAGAAATAAAATAATAAAAAGATCATAAATCAAAAAAGATTAAGAAAGAAATAATGATTCATAATAATAATTATAATAATAATCATATAAAAAAAAAATAGAAAAAAACTTGATATACTATATTTTTGTGTATATTAAATACCTAAGATTAAAAAACTTTCGATTTTTTGTAGAATTTATTAAAAAGATATCTAATATTATTTATAATCATCTAACTTTGCTTAAATTTTTAGTTCTTTAATTAATGACAATATTTTCTTTTCTTCTCTCTATTGTTTTTAAATCTTCCCACACCATAAAAATTTCATATTATTTTTCTCTTTGAATCTATCCAGAATTTTATTTTATTAAACTACTTTTTTTCATCAATTAAATTTTCCAAAAATTTATCATTTTAAACTCTTCTTTCTCTTTAGTATTTCTGTTCTTTCTATTTCTTCTAATTATCTTTCTCTTTTTTCCCAATAAATCTAAAATTCTCTTTTATGATAATCAACAGTTAATATCGATAATAAAAAAAATACAATTTGATTCTATTTCTTTCAATTCATCTTTATTTTTTCAATTGTAATCTATTGCTTAGCACATTTTTTCTCTCTTCTGCTATTTAATTTTTTCAACTATTTCAGCTTTTACTTAAGCTTCGATAAGTTATTTATTCAAATATTCTTCCTATCCTTTTTTTAGTATTTCCTATTATAATATATATCGATCAATCATTCTTTATCTCTTCTTTAAATTTTCTCATCTTAGCTATTCTTAATTTCTTTTCTGCATTTAATTTATCTTTTCATCTTCTTTTTTCTCTTTTAACTTTAAATTCTTTTAATTAATTATTTGCCAATTACACTTATATCTAATTTTCTAAAATCTTTTCTTATTTTACTTCTTATTAATTAAGAAGTATTTTCCTAAATTTCTGCATAATAATTTATTCATCCTCTCTCATAAAATACATCTGAGTAAATCTAATTCCCATGAAATGTTTTAACCCTATCACTATTTTCATAAATTTATTTGTTAAATTTTTCTTAGGTTATTTTCTTCTGTTCTTTTTAAAAAATCTCCTCTTTAATATAAATTTACCTTCTCTTTTCTTCTGCTGCTGTTAATTTTCAAGATCTAAATCTCTTTTTTATTAATAGGCAACTATGGTAGTTGGCCAAAGTTTCATCCTTTCTAAATGTATACATTCTCATTTTATCCAGTAATCGTTGAGTTTAAGTCTTTGAAAATTCATTTAATTGCTACCTTCTTGATGTATTTGATAATATTTATTTTAATGAGTAATATTTATTAATTTAATAAAAATCAAGGAATTTTATGATTCATAGAATATATTTTGGATAATATGTTTAGTATTTAAAAGCAAGAGATTTAATATTTGAGATCTTAATCATAAATTGATTGAATAAATTTCAGCAATAAAAAAATTGATTTTCAATAATCATTTCTAAATTTCATATTTCATTCCATAATTCAATAATGACTTAGTCTGATATACATTATTAATATAATAATTGTATGAATATTATAATCGTGTAAATTTTTAATTTAAAGTTCAAGATAATTATAAATTAAGACTGTTATGTTAAATTTCCTAATTTTAAGAAAATCAAGATACATTAAATTATATTTAGTAGAATAAATAATATAGAATTGAATAATTAATAGTATTTAAAACAGGATGAAATATAAAAATATAATGTAAATAATTTTTGCGATTATTCTTGATTGATTAAAAATGTTTAAATTAATATGTAAAATTGTTAATATTAAAATTATAAATAGAGAGTAGTTTAATATATAAATGATATATATATAAATGAAATATCAATCTATCCATCTAATTCGTTTACCATCAGCCCATTCTCCTCTTTTAGTTGTACCATCAGATTTAATAAAAGTTCCTTTTCCTTATTATTTACCATCAACCCATTAACCAATATACTTTCTACCATCAGTCCAAATAAATGTTCCATGTCCTTATTTTTTATCTTCTCTATATCTAAATATATTAAAATAAAATATATTACTCTCCTTCATAAGATCTACCATCAGGCCATTTAGTTAACCCATATCCATGCATTTTATTCTTAAACCAATCTCCATCATATTATCTCTTATCTGCCCAAACGTATAATCCTAATTAAATAATAATAAAGCTAATACCTTTTCCATGAATATCATTAGTTTAGAATTCTCCATCATAATAAGAACCATCAACAAATTCTAATCTTCCTTTTCCATGTTTTTTACCATCAATATACTATCCTTTATATTTAGATCCATCTGGCCAAGTTTCTTCACCAAATCCTTCCTATTTATCATCTTTCCATTATCCTTAATATGCTGCTCCATTACTATGATAATATCTTCCAAAACCATTAGCTTTATCATTAGCCCATTCACCATCATATATATCTCCATCTGCATGAATTAACTTACCTCTTCCACAAGCTTTATCATTAACCCATTCTCCTTCATATACAGATTAATCTGGCCAAACTTATTTACCCCAACCATTTCTTTGTTCATCTTTCCATTATCCAGTATATATTGCACCAGTTTCTAGTGTGACAGCTTCACATTTCTCAATAAAAGAATCATGTTATAATTAAGTTTTTATCTCTTCAAACTTTTAATTTGATTTCTTTTATTATTCATAATGATCATTCTCATAATTCACTTATCCAACATTCACATCTGAAGATTATTGAGACTATCTAATTAAATGACCTGATTCTTTTAAACCTTAATCTATTTATTATTCAACATCTGATAAATGTACATTATTTGCATTTACTATTGTGTGATCTGTATTACTCTATCCACATATTCCACTACATGCACCCATTTTTATTATTTAGCAAATTTAATTAATTTGATATCTCAAAACAAAACTAGAAATCTCTAAAATTCACATTTTAACTTAAACTTTATTAAAATATATTTCAATATCGCAAAAAGTTTATTCTCTCAATCTTACTTAAACATTTTCTATTTTAATATTTTTTTACTTAAACCTATTAAAATTAATTTTATCTAATATTTAAAAATATTCAAACATACTACTAATTTATCAGTTAGAACTTGGCTTCTTTGTAATTTTATTTCCCTTTTTTGTTCAAATAAATAATATCATACAAAATTTAGTCAGTAAATCAAGTCTATCTAATTTATTTTCTAACTTAATACAAAATTATAAATCAACTCTTTTCTATTTGCATAGATTAGATCTTCTTTTGTTAATATATAAAAATATCTGTCAATGAAATCAATTCTTAACTTAATTAAAATTTAAAATTAAGTTTTTATTAATAATTATAAACTTATCCCTACATAATAAAATGAAATATCAAAAGTTTGCATTTTTTAGTAAAATCTACAGCATTTATCCAAATAATATTTCCATAAAATTGAAAACCTGTAATTTTAGTTTTTATTTTCATATTTATTAATAAACTCTATCCTTAATTATTCTATATAATTTATTTTAAACTTTTGATTTTATAACTTTTAAAATAATCAAAAAAATAGGAATTCCTCAATCAACATTAATTAGAATAAAGAAAAAATATGAAAAAATGAATGATATTTTTGTAATATTAATTAATAAAATTTTACAAATATATACTCTTTAGAAAGCATTATAAAGGGAAAGAATTAATAAAAATAGGCAATATAATTTTAAATTAATAAAAAAGATCAAATTTTGAGATTGAAGAATTTTTCCATAATTATTGAACATACAATATTCAAAACTTAATTCATTATAATGAATTATATTATGAGAAAAGTTTTTAGTTAGGATATAAAGGATTTTTCAAGATAAATAAAATTAATTTTATAAAAATATAGTAAAATATTAGTAGTCGTGGAGATTTAAAGATTCATACCACAGATAAATCAATGGAAACTTTTATTAGTTATCTATATATTAGCATATTAGTATTATTTATATTTTATATTTGAAAAATTCTTGAAATTTCAATATTTTGAAGATGAAAATATTGATGAAAAGTTTTCAAAAAGTCTTAGATTTTATATTTATAGAAATTAAATACTAAGATTTCATATGCAATAACACTAGCTTGATTTTTTCAAAATTTTACTGATCAATGACTAAGTTTTTAAAATCAGTTGATATTCCCCCATTTTTTTCATTATCAAGTTGATGAAAGACTCTAATCATTATATATTTAGATCTTATTTTATTCATATCTTTTACGAAGCGAACACAAATATTTTTTTCTCTATAAAATTCCTATCATTTTTTACTAATTCAAAATCTTCGTCATCAATTTTTTTACTTACTTTTTATACATATAAACTTTAGTTAGTTTTAGTTTAAAATCACGGAAGATAGGAGAATTAGATTCGATTGTCAATTTTTGCAATCTTTTTTCTAATTCATTTTTCATGATATTAATTAATTTCCTAAATTAATTTACTTTTTTATCTGGATCATATTGTTTGTTTTTAAAAATCTTTATTCGATTCGGTGTCGGTAAAACATTTTGCATTCTAAAAAAAATTATTTTTTTATAATAAATCTATTTATGACTTATACTCTTGAAGAACGAAATTACTAGAATTAATTTAATGTACCTGTAATGAAGTCGGTTTCTTTTACATTTACCAGACTGTATTATATAATGCTTCATAATCATTTTTTTCTGAATTAATTGCTTAAATAAATTACAATTATTAAGATTTATTTAATAAATTGATTTGTTTCTCGTAATATTTTAATTAATCTTTTATGTGATCAATTATAAATTCTTTTCCATCATTCTCTTGAATATGATGCATGTCTGTTACAAAACATTCAGCAAGTATTTTAATATCGACTCCTTCATTGATATCAATATATTCAAGCTTATCACTAATGTTACTATAACTTTTTAAAGAACTCATGAAAGTTTTGAATTATTTTCTCAATATAAGTGAATTTATTATAATTTATAAGATTTTTTTTGATTTTTAATAAATTTTATAATTATATCAATTAATCATCTTAGTATCATTAATCATTAAATAATTTAAATTATTATATGAATTTTTAAACATTTTAGTTTGTGTCACAACTTGTTTTATATTCATCCAAAATTTTTATATTTTTATATCAACGGTTTAATAGCTGATAGATTTTTTCCAATTTATTAAGATCTATGTTATCTCTAACTACATATTTGAGGCGTATTTAAATTGCTTATTATGATGTCAATATTTGTGAATGTGGTTTTGTAGTGAAATTTTCTTTATAGATTAACAACTGAAAAAGAAAAATAAAAACTGTAAAAATGTTGATTACTTTTTATATAATTTTTTATCTGATAATCATAATAACATCAGATCAAAATTGGATTGGGTTTAGACAAAGTCTAGAATAAAGAAAGACTATCATACTTCATTTTTTAGCGATTTTATTGGCTAATTGAGTCTTAAATTTGAGCATTTTTATTGGATTGCTAAAATCAATTTTCTCAACAGTGAAATAAAAAATTGTGGAACTAGAACTATTTGATTTTGTCGCTTTGATTGTTTCTGGTGTATTTGTATTCATAATAGATATTTTTATGTTAAATTATTTATTAAAAAGAAGAAACACACAGATTTAGGTTTTGTAATTGCATTAGCATTTCATTTTTATTATTTTGAATTCGTCAGAGTCACAACTTCTAATTTTTAATCGAAATCCACCAGGAAGTTTAGGATATAAAGAAAGATGTATATCCTATTTAGATAATTTCAGATAGTGATGATAGGATTTCTATAATACCAACAGAGAATCTAAAAGTACCTTTGTTAAAAATAAAAATAAATTAACCAAGAATATCAAAAACAGATAAAATGGTAAACCTTACTACTACTTTAATTGATTTGAGTATATTGATATTGAAGCATAGAATGTTTTTAGAATTCATCTAGTTTTTGAATATATATAATATAATTAAATTACATAAAAACGGAAATGAGATTATTATTCGTTCTACTAATAGTGACAATAGTTTCTGCTACAATGGCTCCACCTATTACAAGTAATGATAAAAAATGGGTAAGATCATCAATTGAAAATAATGATTGTCATAAAGATTGTAAAAGAGCAGATGGACATGTTTGTGCAGGATTACATAAATCATAATGTTGTCAAAGACATTGGTGTTTATAGGATGATAAACTACATGATGTTTGGAGCTGTCGAACTGGATTGTAATATGTTATTTTTATTAATTTAGCGAAATTCATGTTGACTCATGTAATGCTTTCCCTAAAAGAGATGCAGGATTTCTATAAGAAACAGATTGATATACGCAATTAAAAATCAATACATACCAAAATATTTTCTATAGATTCTTTTCTTTGAATAAAATTCTAAAATTAAATAGCAATCAATAAATTAATCAATACTAATAACAATTTCATATATCTCCATCCTATCTTAAGATTTTTATTTATATTAGAGATTATGAAATCTATCTTTATTTTCTCTCATTCATATTATTCAAATATTTTGCTTTTTTAAAAGTTTCTCAATAAGTTTTAATAATTATTTATATTATATTCTAATTACACGCGTGATTTGATTAATAAAAATACTAAAAAAGAAAATAATAAAAATGGTACTCATTCTTATATATAGTAGCCATCTGCTTAAACTATGAAATTGAGAAGCCAAAATTATTAAGAAAACGTTCTTAAATAAGGAAAAGTTCCTAAATCATTGCTTGTAATATACTGCAATCTTATATTTTAATAGAAAAAAGAAGAAAAATTACCAGTAGGCCCAGTATTATTAGGAGTATTCTTATTTGTAGTAGTTGGATCAGGTAATGATTATTAAAAATATAAAAGCATTGTTTTAAATACTCAATGTAGCTTCAAGTGGATAAGAGGTTTGATATATAAATATATTTGCTATATCATTTATTATCTAAAAATGCAGAAACTATAATCTAAGAAAGTTAGCATACATTTCATCTTCATAGTCTCTTGTCTCAATTTCATAATTTTATCCCTCTTATTAAATTATTCATTTTTAATCTTAAATAAATACAACTATATACAATTTGATACTTTCAAAATAACATTCTAAAATTAGATAGACTCTTACAGGGAATGTGATTTTCTATATTTGATAGTGATTCTCTACATTTTAAACGGTAATTTCGCTTTCTTCATATTACCAAAAATACATTAAATTTTATCTAAGAATTTTGTTCTTCATTTCATATAAACTTAATCAAAAATAATTTTTTTTTGTTTATCCAAAAACATTGGACAATATTTGATCCCAATTTTTTATACTTTAATAGTCTATCAGAATCAAATTTAAATTGATATGCATAACTTTAGAAATTACTTTAAAGAGTTGATCACCTAGTCCGTTACTTTATCTAACAAATTTGAACTTAAATTTTGAATATAAATTGATTTATCTAAAACTATTCTGTTTATTTATTAGATGTTATTTTAACCATATCTGAATATACTTCAGAATTTATTTTTTTAAATTTATTGAGTTACGTTATAGATATTAAGATGATATTTTCAAATTCTTATTACTTTCAATTTCTCTTTTATTAACTTAATTTAAACCATAGTGACATCAAAATATAGTTTTTGATATTCTAGACTTGGTTTTAGATGATGGAAATCTTATCGGTTTTCCAAAATATGAATATGTTAGTGATTTTTGAATGTTAAGATTTAATTTTTTAATAAGAATATATTTGTAGTTTTTCATATATAACATTGTTAAGTANATATTATATTCTAATTACACGCGTGATTTGATTAATAAAAATACTAAAAAAGAAAATAATAAAAATGGTACTCATTCTTATATATAGTAGCCATCTGCTTAAACTATGAAATTGAGAAGCCAAAATTATTAAGAAAACGTTCTTAAATAAGGAAAAGTTCCTAAATCATTGCTTGTAATATACTGCAATCTTATATTTTAATAGAAAAAAGAAGAAAAATTACCAGTAGGCCCAGTATTATTAGGAGTATTCTTATTTGTAGTAGTTGGATCAGGTAATGATTATTAAAAATATAAAAGCATTGTTTTAAATACTCAATGTAGCTTCAAGTGGATAAGAGGTTTGATATATAAATATATTTGCTATATCATTTATTATCTAAAAATGCAGAAACTATAATCTAAGAAAGTTAGCATACATTTCATCTTCATAGTCTCTTGTCTCAATTTCATAATTTTATCCCTCTTATTAAATTATTCATTTTTAATCTTAAATAAATACAACTATATACAATTTGATACTTTCAAAATAACATTCTAAAATTAGATAGACTCTTACAGGGAATGTGATTTTCTATATTTGATAGTGATTCTCTACATTTTAAACGGTAATTTCGCTTTCTTCATATTACCAAAAATACATTAAATTTTATCTAAGAATTTTGTTCTTCATTTCATATAAACTTAATCAAAAATAATTTTTTTTTGTTTATCCAAAAACATTGGACAATATTTGATCCCAATTTTTTATACTTTAATAGTCTATCAGAATCAAATTTAAATTGATATGCATAACTTTAGAAATTACTTTAAAGAGTTGATCACCTAGTCCGTTACTTTATCTAACAAATTTGAACTTAAATTTTGAATATAAATTGATTTATCTAAAACTATTCTGTTTATTTATTAGATGTTATTTTAACCATATCTGAATATACTTCAGAATTTATTTTTTTAAATTTATTGAGTTACGTTATAGATATTAAGATGATATTTTCAAATTCTTATTACTTTCAATTTCTCTTTTATTAACTTAATTTAAACCATAGTGACATCAAAATATAGTTTTTGATATTCTAGACTTGGTTTTAGATGATGGAAATCTTATCGGTTTTCCAAAATATGAATATGTTAGTGATTTTTGAATGTTAAGATTTAATTTTTTAATAAGAATATATTTGTAGTTTTTCATATATAACATTGTTAAGTACAGTTGATAAATAAATTATACTCAATTAGAATTAGTTTAATTTATGAAATTCATTATATTTAATAGAATTATTAACATCCAAAACAATCTAAATTTTTGATTATTGAAAATAATTATTTAATCATTAGTAGCAATATAAAAATTTATTGAGAAGATATTAATAACTTTTCATTAGTATAATTATTTAGATAACATAAAAATTGATAATAAATATTAATTTTTTTAAACTCTAAACAATATAATAAACTCATCAATGGATATATTTTAAGAAGATGGCCTAGATCTACTGTTTGATGAAAACATATTTTTTTATGGTTTTTAAGATTTTGAGATAGAATCTGATTTATAAAATTCTTCAGAGATGATGTAAAATGTATTAGATTTTGAGATAGAATCTGATTTATAAAATTCTTCAGAGATGATGTAAAATGTATAAGAATTATAATTTAAATAGGAATTCATAGATGTAGTTAGAGTTTAAAATTTCGAAGAAATGAAAGTATTTATTGATGAATTAATTTGTCCAATTTGTTCTCATTTATTCGTTGATCCAAGAATATGTTAAGAGTGTAGTCAAGGATTTTGTAAATAATGTCTTTTAAAATGGTAACTAAAATTGATTGAAAATAATATTAGGTTTTAGGGAAATAAAAAGAGTTGCCCATGTTGTAGATCATTATCTAATTAGAAAAGTGATGGAACTTAACCTCCAAAAATATTGTTAAAATTGCTGAGTAAATTGAAAATAAGTTGTAAATACTAAGTAATAATTTAAATGAACTTATTAATAGGATAATGGATGTAAAGAAGTGATAAGTTATGATAATAGAGAAATCCATTTTGAAAGTAAATGTGAATATAAATTAATTAATTGCAAATATTGTCTTTGCAAAATACTTTAAAGAGATAGTTAAACTCATGTAAATTTTTATATAATTTTATTTAAGTTATCAGAATGTGAATAAAGACCAATAAAATGTATGTGGTGTTCAAAAATATTTTCTTATTTTGATCATTTAAATCATTCTGACAAATGTCCTTCCAGAATTTTCAAATGTACATAGTGTTTAAAAAATATTCCATATTCTAAGATAAATATTCATACTCAAAATTATTGTTAAAATAAATAAATAAAGAAATAAAAGAAAGAATATTTAGAAAGTAAATTAGAAATTGAAAAAGTAAAAGCAGAACTGTTAAGAAAAATGAAGAAAATAAAAAAATTAGAAAGATTAATAAAAAGATAGAAATAGATGAATTAAGAATATTTAAATGAACAAAATTTAAATAATGATTCTATAAATAGTAATGTAGATATCCTTTAATTAGAAACGTAAAATTGGTTAGATGAAAATCAATTTGTTAATTAATAAGGTTTATAATTGGTGAATTAAAATGAAGATTATTAAGATAATTCAGATTCTAGATTGCATTAATAAAAAAATTAATTAAAGAAGAAATAAGTAGTGGATAAAGATGAGAATAAAATAATTACAAATTAAGAATAAAAATTATCTGATTATTGATTTCTAATGCTAATATATAGAAATATATAATTTTATCAATAAAAGAAATAAAACTCTAATTCTCTGAAGATATCTAATATTTTTTAATGTAGATCTTAATGAATTTGATTATTGAAATAAATTAGAAATAATAAATAATTTGATATATATTAATTAATATAATAATGAAAAAAGAGAAGGACAATTAAGAACTGTTGATTGGAAAAGATTGGGAGGGTAACTAAATTCATATTCATAATGATGATCTTCATAAGGCAGAATACATAGATGTTTAGGCAATGTTGAATGATACATTAGATAAATTGGATAAAATCGAGAAGATAGAAATATTTATGACATTCCTAAATTTTACAACAAAAGCATTAGCCTTGTACCTTGTCTTAATTTATTATGACACAGTCTTTAAATACGATTCATTATTATTATTTAGTTATCTATTATATGCATTGCTTGAATTAGTTGCATTTGGAGCAGCATTTGCGGTAGTATTAAGTGCCCGTATAATTTCAGCTTTATTGGGAGTAAATGTATTTTATTTAGGTGAGAAATACACTATGATTAGACAGCTTCATTTATTTACCAATTTTATATTCTGTGTTTAAATTTTGCTTTGTTGTAACATTTTTAGTATAATCATTGACTGTTGTGATTTTTTCAAAGTTTTCACATTGGATATTTCCATTAGTTCTAGTAAGATAAACAATTTAAATGATTATAGATAGCATCATTGTTTGTAACTCTCATTTTACAAGTTAGTAGATTGATTCTAATGGTTGGAGGGAAAGTCAGTTCAATTTCAAGATGTTTTGATACTAATTGGATATTTAAAATATTAGCACCTGAAAATCTATAAAAAGTATGTATCTCATTTATTTATAAATAGAGTTATTAATTCTCTAGAAATTTGTTATTTCAACTTTTAAATATCTATGAAGAACTTAATCCAGAATATAAAGAATTTATTTAAAAAGGATATAAGTATTAAAAGTAAGTTTTTGAGTTAAAAGATGATATTCAATGGGCAAAAGATTTCATTAAAAGATCTATTATTGAACACAATGATGTTCAAGGCAATTCCTCTTCTAATAAATAATCTCTTGTTATATAATCATGAATATATACTATTATTGTATATGTTTTTTTTTCGAAACATAAGCTCTTGATCTTGATAAAAGAATAAATGTAAAAACCTATTCTTAATTCAAATATTATTATCTGATTAAATGAATTATCTATCCCAATCCAGTCGAATAACTTTCTTATTAATTTAGCTGAAAACCAAAGCCTTAATTACAGCTGACTAATACTCTAGACTTTGTGATCATGTTGCTAAGGATAATCTACAATTAAAACAGTTGCTTATTTCTTATGAAAATGGTTTATCATAAAGTGACCTTATTAATGAACTTTCTAAAATGCTCAATACACAAAATGGTAATGAAAATATCATTAAATCCTATTTGTAAGTTTATTCAATATTATATTAGTGATTCTATTATCTATATTTCCAAATAACTGAAGAGCAAAATTAAAGAATTTTATCGTGAAATTAAGGTAAATTGAATTTAATTTCGATCTTAGTAAGATATCAATGAAATTTATAAAGAGTGCTTTCTAGCTCAGCATCATTAACAGGAAGTAAAAGATCTTATTAGATTGATTCTTAAGCAATTTTATATTAAAGAATTCAGCTTATTACATTTTAAGTAAGATGATTAATGTCATTTTCTTACTAATAATTTTGAATCAATAATAATTTAGAAACCTTAAGATATTAGATTATTTACTCAATCATAATCTTCTCATTAGCTCTTAAATACTTCAGCAGAATATTTTACTTTATTAAAAACTGAAAAATTACCGTAGTTTTATGTGATATCAAATAATGATGTATTTTTTTTTACTTTTACTGAAAAAATGAATGATAAATTTAAACAATATCTTTTAATTACTTAGCTTTATAATCATATAATTTCAATGATAAAATAAGGATGCTAAATAGTAGTATTAAAGAAATTGTAAACAATTCGAATGGAAATATTACAATTTGTATCAAGAACCATCTATCTTTTAACTTATAAATTAGTGTTTCATATTTTGATTTAAGTAATGAAATAGTTTAATTTGTAAAATTTTATTAGTCAGATTGATAATGAATAATTTTAAGAATAAAAAATGACAAATTATCTAATGTTAACTTTTAAAAGTGAATGGGATTGTGTAAATATAGATTTAGAAGGGAACTTTTCAATCTAGTTAAAAGAGAAAATATAGAGTACTTTTAAGAAGAGTGTTAAAAGATATAGTAAAAAATTAAAATAGAAAAAGAATTTGTTAGAATCATTCTAATAAGTTACTTAACATAATGAAATGATTATGTGTTTATTCTTTAATAGTTACTTATATTTGTATTATATGACAGTTCAATGGAATCATGATTAATTTGTGTATAGTATTGAAATAAAAATAGGTCTCGATTCAAGTTATCTAAAGAAATAAATTATGGAGATGCAATATATAAAATTTTTGAAAAAAATTCAATAATAATTTAAAAAGTTAAAGAATTAATTGAATCTAAAAATGATCATTTGGAATATAATGATGGATTTTATAAATTTTCATTAAAATTAGAGAGAAGTATTAAATAGGAAATTAAGTAAATTTCAGTATATTTATTTAATATGTAATTTAAGAGGTATTTAGTTATAAATAAAAATAAGACCTCTTGGTGAATTGTTGTAAATATTTCGAAGTAAGGTGAAAATATTATTAACATTAAAGAGAGCAACATTGGCATTTAAATCGAAATAATTAATGATGGATAATTAGTTTTTTCGATAATCAGCTTTGGTAATGTATTTACCAGATCATGATATGAGGAAATTAGCTGTAGTTTATAATTAAGATCATGATTAAGCATTAGAGAAATACAGAGCATTTACTATGAAAAAACAATCTAAAAAATTAGAATAGTTTTTATCTAAATATGAGGAAGAAGATAAGAAGAATCCAGATGGAAGAAGGATTTCAATAGATCCAAATTTATAGGAGAAATTATTAGATTACGAATTTAATTTATTAAACAAGAAATAATACAAGAATAAGTTTATAATAGTATATAATATATTTGATATGTGTGAATATGGTAAATAAAATCCAATAAAGAATAAGGAATTCATTAATTTTTTGACAGCTGTAAAATACAAATATAATAAAACATCAAATCCATTTCATAATTTTACTCATGGAGTAAATGTAATGCATGGATGTTTTCTTTTTGCACATCATCCAAAATTTGGATCTTGTTTTAGTGATTTATAAAGATATGCAATGACTTTAGGAGGATTATGTCATGATGTAGGACATCCTGGAATGAATAATCTATTTTAGATAAATGCTTAAACTAAATTAGCTTTATTATATAATGATAAATCTGTATTGGAGAACCATCATATAGCAGTAACATATAAATTATTAGCCTTAAAATAATGTGATTTTTTAGGAACTTTGCCTAGAGCAGATAAATTAATGATTAGAAAATATATTGTTAATAATGTTTTAGCCACTGATAATTAATATCATTTTAAATTATTAAATGATATTGAAATGAGATTTGCTTAATCCTAAGGAGATCCAAAAATATTTTGTATATAGAATTTATATTTATTAGAATCTGAAGACAATAAACTTTTATTAAGTGGATTCTTAACTCATGCATCTGACTTTTTTGGAGCAGCTAAATCTTATTAAATAGCTAGAACATGGAGTGAAAGGTTAAGAAGAGAATTTTAAGCCTAAGTAAATTTCTAATTATATTATTTTATAGTCTTAATTAGAAGATATTGTTGGTATAGCTTAAACTCCATATCTTAGAAATTTAGATGATGAAGTTTAATATGCTAAAAATGAAATAGGATTCTTAAAAGTTATTGTTAAACCAATTTATGAATCTTTAAATCAGTTCTCAGATGGAGCAATGTCATTATAATTGGCTAATATCAATCTTAGTATCAAAAAATATTCAGAAATAGTTGATTCATAGAAATAATAATAATGAAAGTTATTGTATATATAGGAATATCCTATAAATACTTATATCATTATAATTCACTATCTGACAGATCTGATTCATTTCCAGAAAATGCTTCCAATTTTTTATTGATATCTTGCATCAAATCAATACTTCGATTAAAAGAATTACGACATTCTTCTATTGAAACTCTATTTGTAGTTTTATTTTAACTATTATCGCTTTCTGAACATGGACAACTCACCAAATCTAAATTATTATCTACCAAATAAACAAACACATCATACTCTTATCTTATTCATTCATAGCTGCTTGTTCCTTTTATTCTTCGATAAGTTACTAATTTCTAGACTATAAACAACCCATTAAATTAATTAAATAATTATACTAACATTTCATTTATATTTCATAAATATGGCTTCCTTTCTATCCTCTATATTCTCTACATAACTACATTTAGCCTTTATCTAATAGTTTTTCTATTAAAATTAACTAAATAAAATTACAGAATTGTAAGCAGTCCCAAAAAAATCATCCATTATTGTATCACCATAATTAACTACATAATATAGATGATGTCTATAATGGTCTGAATGATCATACTCTCTAAATATATATATATTATTTATTATACCCTCCATCATGTCCCATCATCTCATTAACTGTTATATATTCAAAGAAAAACAAAGTCATTAAAGGATGAATAGGTAATATCAATTCTGCTAAATGTAATACTGTGTTAACTTCACTAATTCCTTCAAGAGGATGAGTTGCGCAATATCCAAAAGCAGTAGGTTCTCTAAATGAATGATGTACACTATGAACATGCTTATAGAGAAATCTGAAATGAAATATTCTATGGACCCAATATCCCAAAACTATTACATTAATTTGAAGACTTACTGGTTGTCCAAATATATAAAAAGATCATTCCATATCCAAAATTCAACAATCCATATGAGTTTATTTCATAATAACGATACCATTTGCAATACGGATAAACATAATGATAAAATATCTATTTTAATCATATCCACACTTGATACCATTGAGTACGAAACTTATAAAAATATTTATGTTATCCCATATTTTATTTCTCTTTTAATATTGTTCAATCTTAACTTATTCTTTGGCATAGGGTTTTTCAATTCAAATATTGCACTTACTAATAAATATTGTAAAATCCCTAAGATTGAATAGGCTGAGATCTATATATTTGGATTATATTTTACGTTATAAATTAATTAAGTTGGATTGGCATTTTCTAAATCACTATATCCAAAATCAAAAACAGAATATGCCTTTGCTGGTTAAACTAAAAGAATCATAAACATAGTAAATATAATAAGGGCTTGCATTTTATTATTATTGCCAAATAATATATTTTTAAATTACTTTGAAGATTTTGTAAATAAAATTTATATTTGACGTGACGAATTGCGCACTCAAATTATAGATATGATGTTTTTATTATAATAAATTAAATAGTTAGTATTTAAAATGTGAATAATTAATGTAATATCCTTTTGCTTCTATTTTTAAATTGTGAATAATTATATTAAAAATAACTAATTTCTTAATATGATAAAAATAGAAGTATTTGTGACTGATTTGATTAAATACATAATTTAATTCATAATTGATATAAAGAGGAAATCCAATAAAAAAATATTTATTTAATTATAAGAATTTGATTTTATTTAATTTTGAATGAAATCATAAATTAAAGGTAAAATAATCTTGATGATAAATATTTTGATTTTCTTTAAGTAAGATAATTTAAATGAACATGATATGATTGTTTGGTATGTATTATTTGAGAAATGAAAGTTTTGTATATATTTAATAATGTGGTTGTTTGGCACAGTTAGTTAATATTAAAATGTGAAACACATAATTTTAAATCTAATTTAAAAAATCCAAGATTTTTATGAAGGTAACTAAATATGCTTTGCTTAGTTTAACATTTCCTACCCTTTGACAGGCGCTTAAAAAACAGTTGAAATTGATGATGACAAGAAATGGTAATAAATAATTAGAGATTATGTAGCTCAATATTCTTTGATAAGAGAATGGGATAAGTTGTAGAAGCTGACAACTTAGGTGATGAATTTAAAGGCTATATATTCAAGATAACAGGTGGTAACGATAAATAAGGTTTCCCAATGAGACAAGGTGTCCTATTTAAGGGAAGAGTTAGAATTCTTATGAGAAAGGGACACAAAGGATATAGACCAAGAAAGGATGGAGAGATGAAACGCAAATCAATTAGAGGATGCATTGTAGGTCAAGACATCAGAGTCCTTGCCTTATAAGTAGTAAAGAAGGGAGTCAATGAAATTGCTGGACTCACAGATCAAAATGTTCCAAGAAGATTAGGTCCAAAGAGATTAACTAAATTAAGAAGATTATTTGGATTCAAGAAGACTGATGGTGTTGCTCTTGTTTAAAAGAATCTCATCAGAAGAACATGGACTACAAAAGATGGAAAGAAGAGATAAAAGTCTGCAAAGATTTAAAGACTCGTTACTGAATCCAGATTGAGAAGAAAGACTATTTAAAAGAAGACAGAATAAGCAAGAAGAACCAAAGCCAAATAAGCTTTAGAAGCATATAAAAAATTGGCTCATGATGTTCATGAAGCTCATAAGAAACACAGAAAAGCTTCATCTGAAATCAAAGAAAAAGCTAAAGAACAACCTAAAGTAATATATATTATGCAATCTATTAGCCCAAAGACACTAAATAAGCTAAAACAACTTAACCAGTCAAACCAGCTACTTAAGCTAAAACAGCTGCTCCAGTTAAAGCTACAGCACCAGTCAAGACTACTGCACCAGCCAAGACTGTACCATAACCAACTTAAAAAGCACCAACAAAAGCTAAGAAATGAAAATGATATTATAAAATAAAGTACATTACATAAAATAATTATAAATTAATAGATATCAATATAATAATGAAAAGTGAGGAGACTCCTATTTTAACTTCTACACTTCTAATTCAAATTTATTATCTATTTCACTTTATATTTATATTTTTAATATGTTCTTGATTCTATTTTGAATAATAAATCAACTTTTTTTTATTTTCTTGTAACTTCTCAATTTATTATTGATGTAAAAATAATAAAATAGGAAACCTTATTTGGGAAAAATGATAAAAGCGTCAATTGAATTCATAAAACATAAGCATCATTTTATTGAAGAACTTTTAAAATTATTAAGTTTAAATAAATTCTTAATTTATTAAATCCAAATAAATTCTTATTTAAGATTAAAAACTTGTTTGATAAAACCTGAATCTAGTTCAACTTTTTTATCTTTCTTGAAATTCTGCTAAATTTAATAAATTATATTCTAAATACTCTTAAACTATAACCTAATGATTTATCATTTATTCTATTTGAAATCAAGTTAATTTGAAAATGATGAGATCATTTATTATAAAATAACAATATCTTGTAAATCATATAAATATATTGAACTATTTTGTCTAACAATTAAGTAATTTCAAATGATTTTTCACCAATAAGTAATGACTAAATGTTTATTCCTGGATTGCATTTATTTGATAATGTGATGTAATTTAAAGTATCTTCATTTATTATGTCATCCATTAATAAAAAGAATTTTAAATGTTAGCTTCTAAAAACAAAAATAATATTGTTGACAGACTTTTTATTAAGCACTTTGCTTGATTTCAAATTTAAATTTGTCTTGATATTAAAATTATAGATAATTAAGCTCGACTACATTTTGAACTGAAGATAATAAATATAATAGTAAAACTTTTAACTTTTTTTCAGGTTTTTCTCTCCTTAAATTACTTATTAAATAATTTTCAAAAAAGATTTCAAGAATTATTTCTAAAAATAAAGAATGTATAAAATTATTTTAGTTGCAATGTTTTTGGAATAGGACTTAAGACAAATATAACTAAATTATTATGATTAGAATTGATTTTGATTGTCAAATATGTTGAATTTACCTTAGAGCATCAATGAAAGATTATGAGTTTTTATTAAAATGCTTTAAATTAGTAATCATAATATTAGATATTTTGTATGTTTGAAATGAAATTTAATATTTGTATTGAGAAATTGAAAATATTTTCTTGTTAAAAATAGAAAATATGAAAAATAACAAATTTGCAAAAGATAATAAAGAAATATCATGATGGCAAATACACAGGAGAAAAAAAATTAGTTTTAGTATTTTAATTATTCAAATATTAATAAACAAATATTAGGAGAGATGAAAGCTGCTTGTATATATTACAATGAGAAAAGTAATAGTTTCTTATGAATTAAAGCATATCTTGGGCCAAGCCTATTTATGATGTTGTAAATTGGTTTACATTTGTGGGCTTATAGGGAATTCCTTATGTATTATTACATTTTTGGGTTGTTATATTAATGAACTATCAAATTAGACCTTTCATATGTGCTTCAAGTGGATTATATTTTTTAGTTCGGTTGAAAGATCCTGGAACAATTCCAATAGTGAAAATAGAGATTCCAGTTGAGAACAATCAAATTGAAGTATAGATTGAAAATAATGTAAAAAGAGAAGTACTGAATGCTTAAGCAAATGATGAATCTAATGGTTAGATTTCACTGGATCAATTTAAAGATGGTCCAGATAATGACAACACAATTTAAAAGTAGTAAAATATAATGTAATATAATTATAGATATTATCCTGAATAACACTAATAACAATAAGTTGATAATTAGAATATATTATCAGGTAGAGGAATGCTTTCATCCCCATCTTCTGAATAAGCTAAAATAAACACTCCAAATAAATAAACTTGCATAAGTACTTCTAATGCAGTGAGTCCTCCAATTTTAGCAACAGAAAAGAGATTTTGTATGCAATGTTTAAATGAATAACCAATGAGAGCTAAACATTGTTAATATTGTAAGAAATGTATTCCAATGTTTGATCATCATTGTCCTTGGATAGGAGTATGTATTGGAGAAAAGAATAAATTATTGTTTCTCATATATTTATTCTTTTAAATTGCCCAATTGATTGTCGGTATTAGAATCTCAGTTGAAAATATTGGTTTACTCGTAGTTATGGGAGTAATCGTTATTTTGCTTATTACTCTATTTGGATTTCATGCATTTTATGTAGCCAAAAATATCACAACATGTAAAGTGATCAATAATATCAGGGGAATTTTTGAGTTGGAAACGGATTTCGTATATTAGTCAGACTTTAAGGTATCCATTTGACAAGGGTGTGATCAACAATATTAGGTTGCTTTTCCAAATTTCATGCCAAAAACAGATTTACGAATGGTAATTATAATCTTAATGAATACTTTTATTTTAAAATAAATTCAAATTTATTTATTTTAAGATTTTTATCATATATTTTTCAAAACATTCATTGAAAAATGTAATCTCTCTTTGTCAAGTGTTAAAAATGTTAACAAAGACCTGCTACAATTAAATGTAACTAATGTAGATATGGTCAATCCTACAGGTTATGCTATTCATGTGATTCTTAAATACATAATCGAACAGGTCCTGTTGATTAGTAGCATAAAACAGAAATCATTCCATATTAAGGTATTATTTCACATTTATACAAACTTTAGAAATGTACTAGAAAAACTAGGTTAATGTCCCTGTTCCTTCAAAAAATGACTAAAGAAATTCATTCAAAAAAAATGATTACAAACCTTAACCTTAAGTTCCAACTAAAGAATTTTTAAACAATGAATCTAAAAAACCAGATTATTCTAAAACTATTGATATTAATAGAGTCAGCAATAAACATGATTATTTGGATAAAAAAATCGATAGTCATGATAAAAGAGCTGATTAATAATACTTATCCAATGATAAAAGACCTTATTCTTCTAATTAAAAAATCACTTCTGATAATGACAGAAATAGTCTGCAATTAGTCAATTAATTAAAAGAAGAATAATAATAATCAGAAAAATTAAGAGTAGAATTATCCTAAGCTAATTAGAAAGAGAAAGAAGCATAAAGACGATTGTATTTTAATTTTAGTATATTAGATAAAAATTAGAATAAGAATTCGAACTTAAAATTAGAGAAGATAAATTAAAAATTTAACAATTAACTGATGAAAATAGAAATTTGAATACTAAATTGAATTAAACAAATAAACATATATAAGATGAAGTAAATAAAGTTAGAAATCAATATGAAGATTAAATAAATGAATTAGAATAAATCTTAAATGAAAAAAATTAATAATTAGAAAGCATAGCTCAAGAATACAATTTAGTAACAATTTTATTAAATTTATTAGGAAGAATTACAATAAACTCTTGAAGAATTATAATAAGAATCTTCAATGAAAGATTAAATTATTGAACAATTATAGCAAAATTTACATGATAATCAAGAAGAATTCTAATAATTAAAGGAAGAATTTATGAATAATTCTAAAAAAAATTTATAATCTTCTAATAAAAAATCAGTCAAAAGTAATGATAATTAAAAAGATGAAATTATTTAAGAATTAGGTTAATAATTGGAAGCTAAAGATGAAGAAATTCATAAATTAGAAGGTAAGATACTTTTTTTATTAATTTTAAGATTTAATTGAAAATTTCAAGTAATTATATTAACACATGAGTGATGAGAAATAATAACTTTAAGAAGAAGTAGAAAAATTAGCAAATGAGAATAATTAATTTAGAGATATATTCAGTGTAATAATAATTAATTTTTATTTATAGTAAAACCTACATCTTTTTGGAATAGATCCTGAGTAATTAAATGAAGAAGGAGAGGAAGGTGAAAATGAATATCCAGAAGAAATTGCTGAAGAAAATGATGATCAAAATGATTGATTGATTTTTTTTATAAATATAGAAATTAATTCTAAATGAAAAGTTTTTGTTGCTCTTTTTCCTTTTAATAATTTTTTAAGTAGTCATTTATAAAATGAATAAATACACTTTAAGATTTAATAATGAAAATCTTGAGAGACAGTATTTTGCAGATCAATTTAATGAACTCTTTAAATTTTATACATGGGCTTGCATCATTGGAACTATAAGTGCAATTGTAGTTTTTTGTATGGAATTTATCTAGCCATTTGGATTTGGATAATTAAAATATGCATTGGGATTAATTCCTATAAGCTTTTTAATCAGTTATAAGATTGTTTAGAAGTACCCAGATCTATTTAATATAATTCTGGCTTGTACAAACTTTTTACTGGGAGTTATGATTTACTTTTTACTATTTGTCTTTGCAAATTCTAATGTTCTTTTTCTAGCTGGGTAAACTGTGGCAATGGTATAAAATAGTCTATTGATTGGATCAAATATTGCTGCAAATTTTTCAATTTTATTGGTAAATTAAATTGGACTTATGATCATGTGCACTTATGTCTAGAATTTTTTTAACTCAATACAATTGATGTTTATTTTAGCTTTGATGTTAGTTTTAAAATCAATCTGGATTAACGAGAAAATGAAACGACTGTTTTTTCTTCTAAAAACTGATGATTCATAGTTACAATAATCGTTAGAAAATGTATTTTAATTTAAAATTGTTCAATGTTCATTTAATGAACAATTAAACTCATTTTAATTATTACACGTAAATAAATAAGCAAAAAAAATAATTAAGAATCAAGAAGATTTTACATAATTTATAAGAAACTATAAAGTAGTTTAATTTTAAAACTAAAAACATCCTAAATCAAATTCTGAATAGACTATGAGTGCTTTAGCTTAATTGAAATAAACTTTAGAATAATTTTTATTCAAAGTTATTCAGTAAAATTTAAGTGAAAGCTCAGCTGAAATCTCATCAGATAAATTTCAAAAGATTTATAGGGTTTCTCTGCAAAATACTTTAAATAATAGAAGTTCAACAATAATGATTCTCCTATAAGAAGATACTTAATTTAAGAAAATGATACAACTAAAAAAAAAAAATATTCGGTATAAATTTTTAAATCATCATTTATCTAATTGTTTTGATTTTACTCGTTTATCGTTAGGATATTTGAAATCATTATTGAATTAATAATAATTTGTGAATAGAAATTAGTAATTAGTCTTAAAAAAAGCAATTTAATTTCTATATAAGACAACATTTGGATATTACAATATGAAATTATTTGTAGGTTCTATAAAATTTGGAGAGTTGAAAAACTTCCATTTTTCTTAACTTTTTAGTGACATTCAACAAATGTGGGGAATATATGATCCGAAATAAGAGTTGGAGATTTATTTTAAAGAAAGTTAAACTCACTGTAATACAAATTATGCAATGATTCTTTAATTGATTCTAAATATAATAGTTACAAATATTAGTTAATTAGATTGTTAAAAAATTTTTGTAAAAGTAATAATTTTTCTTAATATTTTAAGGCCATTCAAAGATAAATTGAAGGAGTTTCAGTAATTTGTTGTTTAATTACATTTAAAACAGAATTCAACTAATTTAGATAATACGAGACAAGAGAACAGAGATATTTGAATATAATTTTGGAAAAGGTGAACAAGAAAATTTTATAAGAAATATGTTTAACTAATATTTTATGTATAACAAAAAATAAAAATGAAAGAATAATAGAGTTTAATGTGATATAAAACCTAAATGAATTTAAATTGAACCTTGAAAATACATATTAATTAAATACTATTTCGAATATTTGAGAATTATAATATAAATAAAATAATAATGTAGAAATATTGTATTGATAAAGATAAATTTATTTGGATATTGTTAGCCTAGAATGTAAAGAATCAATAGCTATTTAATAAAGAGATAGGATTGAATGATAATTGTATATATGCCTTGGTAAATCCAGAATATGTATAGAAATATGATGATTAATCTAGTTGGTTTCACTATAAGCATGTCTTATTGCTATCTATAGAATGCTAAAGAAAAAAGAATATAAAATTTCATCATAATTTCAGAGAGATTTACATTATTTATTGACACCTGAAGGTTAAAGAAATGATGTTAGATTTGGAATAGATAACATTTTAAACTAAAAGATGTTATGTGTATTTCTCTCTCCTGTTAGTGAAGAATAATAGAGTTGCTTTGAATTAGATGATTTGACAAACCTATACCAATATTGTAATATTCCTCAAATGATCAAGTATTACAAAATAAGTGATGAAGAATTGAAAGTTGATAAAGATGTGAGAGGAGCTGTTTATAATTAAATAGCACTTAAAAAGTTTAAGTGAATAAATAAATATATCTATTTATAAATAAATTTAATGGATAATGGCCCATGGTATTCAAAATAGGAGAGTAGTCCACTTAAATTATCAAGAAATGCTTCGATAACTTCTCCTAGAAGAATGGATAATTCAGAATTCAAATTAATAAGAGAGTACAATAGTCAAGTCTCTATTCCTGAACATTAAATACTGTCTTTTGATCATTTGTTAGATGATATAAATTTTGGATAGTTTTAATACTGGATTTATTGTATTATGGCATTGATGAGCATTAGTGAAGGAGCTTAGATAACAATATTTACATTAATGGTCCCAATATTAAAAAATGAATGGCATATTTCTGATTCATTAAATTCACTTTAAGCAAGTTTTGTTTTTGTAAAAATATCATCTTAATTAAGGTAGGATACTTAGTAGGATCAATGTTGTCAGGACAATTAGCTGATAGAGTAGGTAGAAGGAAACCGTTTCTAATTAGCTCTTTTTTTACATGTTTGTTATCTTTAGGTACAATAGCTTGCTAAGAGATTTATTCGCTTTTAGTTGTTAGAGCATTATTAGGAATTTTAGGTATAATTTATAAAAATAATAAATAAATAGTTGGTCTATTTGCGCCATGTGGAGTAACAATGATTTCTGAGATTACTCCTGGTCATTTAAGAGGAAGATACATGGGATTAATAACATTGACATTTGCAATAGGTTAATTATTTGGTTTATTTGTTGCTGAATTTACATTAATATCTTTGGATGAAGGCAATTGGAGATTATTAACTTTTTGGTGTTGTTTACCAGGTTTTTTAGCTTGGTTTATTAGTTTATTTAGATTGAGAGAGAGTCCTAGATTTGCGTTATTAAGTGGTTAAAAAGAATTAGCATACAATATTATAGATGAGATGATTCGATTAAATGGTTCTTAAATCTAATTTAATGATGAAATGAAGATTAAATTATCAAATTGGACTCATGCTATGAATAGAATTGCGAAAAATTAAAATAATGTAGTAAATATCTTTATCTTAAGGCATCAGTTATGTCACTGTTTGAAAATAATAGATTCTTTTTGACTATTTTAATTTGGTTCAATTGGTTCATACTTTCATTTATTTATTATGGAATAGTACTTTTATTGCCAGATATTTTATCACATATTGAATCAACTTAAACAGGAAGGGATAAAATTATTTAATTAGTGATTTCATGTATCAGCGATATTTTAGGTGCAGTAGCAGCTGCCTTCTTTATTGAATTAAAAGGCTTCGGAAGGAAGAATTCTTTAATTATATTCTTTACAATCTAAGCCATAACAGCAATCTTGGCATTTTATGATGTTGAACATCATTTTATATATTGGGCAACTGCTTCTAAGTTTTTCTTATCAATGACATTCATATTTTCGTATTCATAATAAATTAATTTTAGATTTTAATATACAGCTGAAGTATATCCAACCAAAATCCGAACAACAGGAATAGGTATGGCCAATGGAATTGGAAGATTAGGAGGAGTGATTATGCCATGGATATGTATGTACATGAATAGCTAACAACTAAGAAGTCCTTTTATATTATTTTCCATTCTCTCTATTATTACGTCATTTTCAAATTGTATGTTGCCATTTGAGACTTTAGGAAAAGAATTGGAATGACTATATAAATTAATATTAAATATGTAAATCACAAAAGATTAACTCATTCAAGAAACTATAATAGAAAAAGAAATAGCACATTGTTCATTATCTAATCTTAGAGTAAGATGCTCCTAGCTTCTAAAAAATAAAAAATAATATACAAGATGCAAAATTGAAAATGCTGGTTATGGTATTGGTTTTTGAGTTGAGAGAGAGCATCAGTCTGTAAAACTATAAATGAATGTGATGGTCAAATTTTCACAATTATGGTTTTCAACCTTTAATCATAGCGATAATAATCAAGCTACTTTTCCTTTAGGTAGACCAAAATATTTATTTCACTGTATTAAAATTATGGAAATAGAAAAAGATCATCTTAGGGTAGAAGAGTTAAATGATTACTATTTTGTTTCATAAGATTGATAAGTAGATCCTCAAAAGGAAAAAAATAATGACAAAACAATTAATATGGGATTTAATTTTCATTTCTTTTTTGTACATACTTAAGAAAGTGAAATATTTCATAGCATTATGTATTTTAGCCTTTTATAAAACTATCAATCTATTTTTGATTTAATTATAAAATTTCTAATAAATATTTCCTGCTTAATTATTGGTACTTATTTATTAACCTCCAAAATACATAATTTAATTAATAAAAAAGTTCAATGGCTTTTGTTAGTATTACTAATATTGTAGTTGATGATAAACCACAACCATTTACAAGTCCAATAACAATGGATATTTACTTTGATGTAATCGCTGATATTGAGGACGAAATAGAATGGACGTATTGATCTATATATTAAACTTAGACTTCTTTATATAGGTTCTCCAAAAGATGAAGCACATGATTAAATATTAGACTAATTTTCTATGGGACCCTTGACAAAAGGAACAAAACAATTTACTCTTGAATCAAATCCCCCTGATTGGAAAAAAATTCCATCAGAAGAATTATTGGGAATTACTGCATTTATTTTGACTTGTTCTTATAGAAATAGAGAATTCTTCAGAGTTGGATATTATGTATATAACACCTACACATCACCTGAAAATATCGAAAATGATCCACAAGAAGTTATTATTGAAGATATTGCCAGATAAATCTTCAATAATAAACCGCGTATAACACGATTTGAAATAGATTGGAATAATCCAGTTAATTCTGAAGTTTAATAATAACCAATTTAAACAAAAGCATACATGTTTTAAGATTAATAAGAAAAATAATCAGCTGATGCTACCGAATTTTATAATGCTCCTCATTAAATTTAAAATGTATTTGACTCTTGATCATATTTAATCATAAACTTATTAAATTAATATTAATTATTTTTTGCTTATTTAATAAGTAACTCTTAATGGCATTCAATTGTTTTCCATAGCTTTTGAAAATCCCTTTAAACCTATAATAGAGTTGTTTTTAAACACTCGTTCATCAATAATTTTAATAAATGGAAAAAGAAATGATTGAAATTCAACATTCTCTTTTAATAATTTTTTCAAATACATCTTATTCAACATCAAATTCACCAAATATGGCTACTTTATAATAATAATAAAACTTAGTTTAAAAGAATAGTCACATTCTTCTTCTTTTATCTCTTTTTGCATAAATAAATAATTTAGTTTACTTTTATGAATTTATAACAAATATAAAATTCTGTATAGAAAATCAATAGTTTTATTCATTCTTTATACTTACCCTCATATATAATTTATTTATTATATGTCTTAAGAGAATTAGACAGAAAAATAAGAAATTCCTTAATAAGGCTTAGATGAACAAATGAAAATGCTTTAAATTGATACATAAAATCAATAAGAATAATAAGTGACAGAGAATATTTAAGAAAAAGTAGAGAATAAAGAAAAGTAGGAAATAGAGGAAAAATAAGGAAAATAAGATAAATAAGACATAGAAGAGAAGGATGACAAATAAGAAAAATAACAAGCTTCTTAAATTCCATAAAATATTATTTAGACAGAACCTGAATAAGAGAGTTTATAAAATGATAAAGAGAACGAAGAAAACTAAGTAAAAGATTAGGAATAAAGATAATAATTGAATGATAAAGCTCCAGAAACAAATTCATAAAATATGGAGAATTTGTTCTTAAAACCAGATTATAGTTTCCCAGTACTATAGTATTCTATATTTTAGATTGAAATAAAAGTATGTGATCCTGTATAAAAAGGAGGAAGTTTATCTAATTATATAGTTTATACAATAAAGGGGAAAGATTGTTTTGGACAATTTGAGACATAAAGAAGATTTAATGAATTCTTCACAATTAGGGAATTACTTTTAGCGAAATGGCCTGGATAATATGTACCACCAATTCCAGAAAAGTCTGTGAATGCAGGATCAGAGATAATTGTAGAAAGGATTAGATTACTTAATATATTTTGTATGAAGATTATGTAGATTAAGCATCTTTATTATTCTGAAGAATTTTATGAAATATTTTTAAGATCAACTAATCCTGATATTAACAAAGTATTTTGATTCATATTAATTAATTTTTTAGTAAATAGCATAGATTCCAAAATAAAATGTATTTGCTTATACAGAGAGATATAAATAAGCATTTTAAATTAATGAAATCAAAGAAATATCTCCTGAAATGATTAAAAAGATGAGTGGAGTTCAATCATTTTTAAAATTATCATAAAATTCTTTAACAAAATTATTAGATTAAGCAAAATCGTTGAGTTCTAGTAGAAAATAGTTGAAAGAAACATTTTTTACAATTTTTGGATTAAATATTGCTGAATATGAAAAATAGGTTCTGTAAGAATGTGTACCATAAAATAAATTAATTTTTACTAATACTGTAAATGCAGAAATATTAGAATTAGCTAAAAAAATTGTATTATTAATAACTTAATATAGAGGGAACCAAACAGCAATTCTCTTGATAAAATTTAAGATTTAATATCTACAGAATAAAGAGATATTGAAGCATTTTTATAGGCTTTCTAAACTAGAGACTCCTTAATGTAATCAAAATAAAAAGCAGAATAAAAGTTAAATGAAGAATAATCAGATTTATATAAAATTATGAAAGGTAATTCAACAATGAAAGGTTCTTTTAGTAAATTAAGTTTAGATGAATAAAAATAAAAATTAGAACTTTAATTAAATGAAGTAATTATTATTATATTCTTGATAGACTCAGAAGGAGGTAGATTAATATAAATTATTATTTTAATTGGTAACTGATGTTTTAACTTCATATTCAATAGATAAATTTAAGAAAGACAAACACTAAACATATAAAACTATTTTAGCTGATTTAGCTTAATGTGAATAGTAATATTTAGAAATCTAATAGTAATTTTGGTCTAAAGTAGAAGAGGCAATTAAATAAAATATAGAACCTTGAAATTATTTCATAATAAAATATTTTAATAAAATACAAATCATTAAGTCTTCTACTTTCCACTTATTTTCTTCTCTTAAAATTTGAACAATTCTTTCTATACTCTTAAGCAGAATATAGAAGATAATAAATATACAATCCCTGCCCCACTTGAAATAAAATCATGTTTTCCTGTTAAACTTATCGTGATTTAAAACATAGATTCCAAAATATGCATTTTTAATTGTAATGGACTTAAAGTTGTCCCATTTTTATTTTTAATCATTTAATATAAATGATAAATAAAAGCCAAACTTTATGAATATTATGTTGCCGAAAAAAGAAATTTTATTGAGTCATCTGTCATTTATTACACAAAATATGAGTATTAGACCATGATAGTAAATTGATAAACAATCTAAGCAAATTGTTTTTCATAAAGCAAAGCACCTATTTGAAAAATTATTCCAATTATCAAATGACCCATAATAAATTCATCAGATGAATACTTAATTTTCTTAAATACTATATAAAATGACAAAATAAGACAAGTCTTTAATATCATTGTTGGTCCTAAAAAATATAAAATTAGCAATACCTATTTGATTAAAAAATGAAGATTATTTCTTGAAAGCTCTGAAACAAAAATAGAAATAATGAATGAGTTAAAATCCTAAAATTAATTAAACATCTAAGAATTTTTGCTTAGTATTTTATTGAGGGTCTTAGAATATAGAAAGATCAGGCTCCATTTAATTTTTAAAACTCTCTAAATTAATATTATAAATGTAATTAAAGTATATTTTATTTTTTTATATTGACTAAATATATAAGTAAAATATCAGTATATATGATTTTTCGTAAACATAAAAACACCATTATTTAATTAACATACAGAAAGTCCTGTTAAATATCGATTAAAATTTATACGATAAAAATAGTATTGGTCTTTTTTATCATTTCAATTGTCAACAAGTAAATTGAATAAAGAATTGGACTTTTATTGTCACAATTTAATTAATGTATTACTGAACTTAAAGTTCCAATTTTTATATATGATAGAGTTTATTTCTATGATAGTTTAGATGTTATTTACTTAAATAGTAGCTATCTTTGGTATATGTATTTTTAAGAAGTTCTATCAAAATTTGACTCTGAAATTTTATGAAGTTGTTCAATTATATTATATACAATAATCACATAAATAAAAAAATGAAGCATAGAATAGAAGATGAAGATTGAAGTATACATAAATTTTTAAAAGGGAAAATAATAAAAATCATTTGTTTTTTCCACCAATTAGATTGAAAAGATTTCTTTAGTTAAACATTGTTCTATAAGCAGTATTATAATCATGTTCAAATGGAATAATTTTTTCTTTTTTTATTGGAGGTAGAGTTTTGATTCTACTTTTCTATCCAAAAGGACTGGATGTTCCAATCCTTAAATTGACATAATTCTTTGAATTTTATTCTGTAATTACTACTCTCTAGGAAGGGTAACTTACAATTTCCTAAATTTAAAATTCATAATACGAAACCAAAGAAGGTTAAGATTTTTTTCTATGTTATTATAAAAACATTAAAAAATTGAATTAAAATTTTTTTAGGATTTTCATTTCTTTAAATATTGAATATTAATAGAAATAAATTAAGTGAAATGTAATATTCAACTCTCTTCATTTTGCTTTCCCAATATTTCATTAATTCGATTTTAGAGTATTCTTTTCTCTTAAATTGATTCAGATAATTCACTATTAACTTTTTCATATTCTTATTAAATCATTGAATATTGCTATTGAAATAAGTTTAATTAGTACTTTCATGAGAATGGCATATTTCTTTTTTAATTCCTTGTACTTAGTTTCATTATAAGTGTCCATTGTATAACAAAATATTAATTTAATTAATTATTATGTATACTAGTGAAAGTGTGCAAGAACATATACTTTATGATAAAATATATCAATATCTTTGGGTTAAATCTGAGACATCTAATCCACCTTCTGTATTAATACCAGATACTGTAATATTGATTAGATCAATGCCAATTTATTGGTATTTTACAGATAAAGAGACTGGAGAAGTGAAGAAAAAAATGAGGAAAAACGTTACTAAAGAAAATATTAGAGAAACATGGTTGAATTAAGTTGGAAGATCTGGAGTAGTAGGATATCTCTTACATTTTATGTATAAATTGTATAATTTACATTCTAAGAGAGAATTTAGACTTAAATTATCCTCCAGACAAATTAAAAATAAGTGGTTAAATTTAGATTGTATATTTCGATGAAAAAGGATTCGATAACTTTATGAATTCTAATTTGGAGCTTCCATTTGGAATACTTTAACGATACGTTGAAGCAGCAGATGATAAAAATTGTATAAATCTAATAAAAATTAGCATAAATTTAGGCATTTTGGAGTAAATCAGTGACACTCTTTACAAAAAGAGTGACTAAGAAAAGTTATTTAAATAAATCAATGAATATTTATGAGAGACTTTGTACATTTGAAGGACCTGAATATTTAAGTGAAGCAAGTAAGATTTCTTGATTCTATTGTAAACTTAGCTTAGGTGAAGGATTTCTAATCTTAAAGAATATCTGAATAAATTGAAAAGATGATTAACCATTTAGATGCAATATCATTTGGAAAGTTGAATATAAGTTAAGGCACTTTTTATTTTAAAGTTGACAAATAAGCTAGATGTTGGTTTCTTTTTTGTGGTAGTTTAAAATTTGATGATGATAAACATTATAAGAACTATCCTAAAGATTTATATACTCAATCTTAAATTTAAATACCAAAATCAGTAGATGGAATTATGTCTGTTTATAGTCAAAGACCATTGCAACTCAATAAAGAATCTAAATGTATTAAATGTGGTAACATTGATAAAGAGAACAATTTTATTGAAATTCCATATCATTACATATTAGATTAAAATGAAGATAATCTACCTGCTGATTAATGGCCAAGTGAAATTAAAAAGGAAGCAAAAACTGTAAAAGTAGCAGGTGCTAATGCTTCAACTTAAGCATTTTTAAATACAATAACGTAGGTGCCTTTAGTCTTTTAAAAGATTCATGAAAAGTTAAATTATACAAATTTTGATTAATTTCAGAAATAGGATGGTTTTTTGCATAAAACATTATAAGTTTGTTTAGATTGTTATATAGTATTAGGTATGATTTCTTTTATTATTAAAATAAAGTTGCTCATCAAGAGAAAGCTCAAAAAGATTGTGTAATTAATAAAATTAACCATAATATACGAATTCGAAAGTCATCTGGAGTATTTACAAATGCAAAATAATTAAAATAATAATTAAAATAAGATTTGAAAGAATAATAAAAGAAAGTAAGTTAGGTCAAAACTACAGAAAGTAATGGAAGCAAATAAATATAGAAGATAAGACCAATTTAAAAATACATTAATATGAGATTGTAGAGTTTAAGTCCTTCATAAAAGTACTCAATCGAAATTCCTTCAACTGCAGATTATTTATCATTTAAAACGAAATCTTCGAATTACGATAGTAATGTTAAATTAAGAAATTTGTATAACTAATCTCTTCAAGCTAAATTGAATGCTTGAGATTAAAATATTTTTGTTTCTATTTTATTTATTTATTCGTTTTATTTTGAGAAGTTGATTTGATATAATTTAAAAGGTTTTAATGTTTGATAAACTATTTCATCATTTCTCATAATGGTATGAAAGCTTTAATCCATCATATTTTATAATTGCTGTGGTTGCTTTTTCATAAGGAGTTCAACATTTGGCTGATTTATCAATAAACTTCATGCTTAAAGATGATTTTGGATTATCTCCTGCAATAATGGGATTGTATTTGAGTTATACTACAATACCATGGATTGTTAAACCATTTTGGGGACTTATAACAGATTCGAAACCTTTATTTGGATATAGAAGAAAATCTTATATAATATTATTTAGTTGTTTAGATGCACTAGGATGGATTGCCTTATATAAATATGGAACAAATAGTTTACATTAAGCTCTATTGATATTATTTCTCATTTAATTATCAACTTGTTTTGTTAATGTAGTTGGAGAAGCTATTTTGGTTGAAGTAGCAGCAAAATAAGAACAAAAATAAACTAATTTTTAACATGGAGCATCAAAAAATGTTTCAATCTTTTTTGGAGTTAGAGCATTTGGAACTTTGATAAGTGCATTTTTTTCAGGTGCATTATTGCATATATTTACAAAATAAGAAATATTTTTAATGACTTCAGCATTTCCAGCTTCATTAATGATTATATCCTTGTTTTATACTGAAGAGAAAGTAGATTTGAGAACTTTGAATCACAATGATAGAAGAAATAACACTATGCAATGTATTAAGGACTTTTGGATATTTTTCAAAAATCCGTTGATTTACAAGTATTATAAAATTTAATAAAAGACCAGTGGCATTAATATTTTGTTTTATGATGGCTCCATCTAGTTCAACTATTATGTTCTTTTTCTACACAACGGTATTAGGATTTGAACCTTCGTTTCTTGGATAGCTAAAATTTGTTTATGCCTTTTCAACAATATTAGGAGTCTTATTATATAATAATTATTTAAAAGATGTTCCATTTAAGAAGATATTTATTACTACAACCATTTTATATTATTTTTGTAATTAGTCTATGATTATTTTGGTTACTAGAAAAAATGTAGAGTGGAATATTAATGATAGATTCTTTTGTTTAGGAGATTCTATTATGTTATAATTAGTAGGAGAATTAAATATTATGCCAATATTAGTTTTAGCATGTAGAATGTGTCCTAAAAATATAGAAGCTACTATGTATGCTATGTTAATGAGTACTATTAATTTTGGTATCAAATTATCTTATTCTAGGATCTACTTTGGGATCTTAATTTGGAGCTGTCTTTCTTATTGCACTTGGAGTTAATTAAAATGATTTCTCTAAGCTTTGGTTATTTATTATGTTAACAGGAATATTCATTCTCGTTCCTCTTCCATGGGTTGGAGTTGTTAAAGAATAACAAATTTTTAAATCAATTGATTCATAAAAATTAGCAAAAAAGAAATAAGATAAAGACTTTGAATCTTTATCTGTATCATCAAGTAACCTTCGATCAGAAGATGATTAATAATAATTACTGTCTTGAATCAAAATACAGCTCAATGATTGCTAAATTAATTTTATTAATTTTTTTTTCAACCTTTAATATTTGTATAAATTTTCTTATCTATTTCTAATTCTTTCAACAATCTTAATACACTTTAACTTTCAGAAAAGCTTTAATTTATTTTCTTGATTATTCACTAAATATTATTTAAAATATACAAAATCATGTTTCTTCTATTTTTTTTTATCATTTGTCTACTGTTATAAACTATTATAATTTAGATAATTTTGAAGATTAATCCAACCTTAATTAATCTTATTTCATTTATTATTTTATTTAGATTAATCAGTCTAATCCATAAACTCATAAATTTATATCATAGAGAGTTTGAAGGTTACTTTCAGAAAATAATTAATAAAATAATTATTATATTATCAGATGATTTTAGAAATTCTTGGTAAAACTTATACTTATTTATATACCTATTATTTATTTTCTTTATCATCACAAATTCTTATAGCCTTATCTTTATATTATTTAATAATTTAATGTAGTAAATATAATCAAAGAAATTTAAAATGTAGTTTTAGTTTGATTTATGCTATAAACAAGCTTTTATGATATTTATTTATTTGAATTATTGGTTTTTTTTAGTTAAAAATTTCAATTCATAAATAACCTAGTTTTATGAAAAAAATGTTTAATAAATTTTCTATTTAGGTCTTATAGTAGTATACAACTATTATCAAAATAAGTGATTTAAGACTTGAATAAAAATTCTGAGTAAAAACAATGATTTGAATAAAAGGAGTATATATTTAAAAGTGTAAATAATAATTTTATAGTAAATTAAAATATGAATCCAATTTCATAAAAATTAGTTGTGATAAAAGATGAGGAAAATAACATGGAATCAAAAATTTAATTTAAGATAGATTTATACTCTTAATCTTTGGTAGCAAAACTTGGTTAATTGTAACAGAATGATATAAAAGTTCAATCTAAGAAGTAAAAGCATTTATTGATGAAAAAGATGTTTTAAAGTTTGTTAGAATTCTAAATTAGAAGTTGAGACTTGCACAAGTAGAGTGTTTAAGTATATTTAGAAAATTGTTTTAATAAGTACAATAAATTGTAGGAATATCACAAAAGTTCAGAATTTATGGGGATATTTAAAAAGTCATCTAATTGAATTATTAAATATTAATAATCATTATTCATCTTACAGTAAACATATGATTTTCTTTTATTATTATTCTAAAAAATCAATTTTAAAGATTTCATTTAATATGTCTTTGTAACACTTGAGAATGACAATAAAATCTGCATCGATAGCTTAAAGGGAAGATGATAATGATTGAATTCTAACAAAGTTTTCATTATTTTATTACAAAGCATGTTCAATTTTATTGAATACTTCTATAATTTAAGCATCTTGTGATTGCTTCAATTAATTCAAGCCATTATTAGTTTCACTATATATTTGGAAGCAGTTACGTTATTTCTTTAGATTATTATTGTAGATGTGAAATAAGGGCCTTTTAACTCTCTGTGATTTCATTAAATTGCTATTGTAAATTCATGGTACTATATGCAAAATATTTTTCATTGAGAGCCTTTATAGTTTTATCCAACTTTTGAGTATTAGCATTAGATTGTTCTTAAAATTCTCTAGATAATTTAATATAATTATCTTCATAAGATCTAAGTCTTTTTTCTAAGGCAGCAATTTTATTATTATCTTGTATACCTTATTGAGTAGAGACACCAAAATTAACTAAAAGTAGAAAATATATTAATTACTTGCAGGTTATTTAGATACAGAACGTCTAGCTTAAGGACTTTTAATTTTATCTTAAGCACTTAAGATACTAGCATTATCGTTTTAAGGTAAAGAAACTTAACTTTAATTACGAATTAATCCGCTAGTATCATTATTAGATTCTTCTTTTTTTTAATTAGCTTGATTAGCATTAGGACTATATGGACTTGATTATAGATTTTGTAATTTCAAAAGATGTTAATTCAATTCTTAAAGATTATCTCTATTTTCTAATCTTTCTTAAAATTCTGTTAATTTGGCTTCAATTGATATAATAACTTATTTAAAGATGAGTCCATTTACTTTGTCATCATCTTTTAAAGTATTGGCTATTTCTACAATTTCAAATAAGCAATTTTGTTTTCTTTTTAATTCTTAAGGATTTGGTTATGTTGATATTTATTTGGATACTTCAAAACCATTAGATTCATTAGTAATTTCTTATCTAGAATTGGCAGATTAAACAGTTAAATTTTCTTTGGGTTTAGGAACAGATTTTCCTGGTTTTTTTGCTGAAGGAATTTAAGATTTCATATAATTAAATTATGTTATATAATTATTCAATACAAAATGATATAATTCATTTATTGTTGACAGCTCTTGTTTTTTGAACTTTTTATTAAAATTAGACACTATTGTATGAATCATCTTAAACTTAAAAATCTTCATCATCTTCATCTGAATCCATTTCTGATAATGTAGTTTTATGATTATTTCCATTTTATTGGCTTGCTTCATCACTTTCATCTAAAGCTTTATTGATACCTTCATTTTCTTCTTAAATTTTTTTAACTTATAATTTTTTAGTATTAAAATATTAAGATAAATTATCCAATTCTTCTCTATCAACAGTAGAAAATAAATACTAAGTATTTTTAGTAACAATTTTAATATCAAAGAATTTATTTTATGTAGTTTAAGTAATCTAAAAATAAAAAACAAACAATATACTCTTTGCAATACAATTTCTTTAATATCATCATGTTTAATATAAATTACTGGTTTTTGAATATAAAGTAATGATTTTTCTAATGGATATAGAAAACCTGAATGAGGTACAACTGAACATCTTAAACATGATAAACCATTTTTGCATTTGAAATTCTTAGGTGATACTACTTTAATTCCAGTAATTTCTGAAAGAATCTCACATACAATATCAAACATTGAACCAGAATATTCTAATCTAATACCTTTCCATCCTAAATTATCTAATTATTCTCTAGTATATTTCATATCAATCTCTGTTTCTAAATCTTTTTTGAATTACATAACTATGTAATTATATGCAGTTTATCCTTATTTAATAGGATTTTCAAGACCTACAACTAATGATAGATTAACTTCATCTGGCATAGGAAGTAAGAAGAATCTAGTAATACTTTTATAATCAGTAGTGAATTAATAGGTATTTCCATGAAAACGAATATCTTTCTTAAAGAAGTCCATTGTATATTTTCCTCTTGGAACAATTAATGGAACTTCATGGATTGTAAGAATTGAATCACTACTACCTCCTATTTTTGCCTTTTTTACAATCTCTTTCTAAACTTATTAGAGATAAGAAATTTCATCCAAGTCATCTTCATTTGATTCTTACTTCTTCTTTTCACCTTTCTAAATTATTTATATATTTAAATACTTATTCTTTTGGAGGAATATAAAATCTCACTTCGCATAACATATCTTCACTAAAAATACAATAAAAATCAATTAAATACTTTTCTGCACATTCCTCAGTGTTTAATTGAAGAACTATATCATTCTTTTAAATATTAGAATTAACAATCCTTTTGAGAGGGAATTTAATAACATTATAAGACAGATGAGATAAGCTCAAATTCTTTTCATCAATATTGATTCTTCCCCAATTTGTTCCTTTAAGTGATTAATCTCCCATGAATATTTATTTATTGATGATCCAAACTTTTCGTTTTTGATATTCTGTAAGTATTCTAATAATTGGCTAATTATTTTTAATTAATTTAATTAGGCATCTAAAAATGTTCGATATAATTTATAATAATAATAGAAATAATCCATATATATACATATTATATAATTATTCATTATTTTGTTCAATTATTTATGACTCTAAAGAATTATATTTACTATTTTCATTTCATTTGATCTTATTGGATTTTCAAATTGAAGAAAATTGTAATTATTCATAATCTTAATATCTATATATATATATAAATAACTATTTTAGTTAGAATATTAATTTCCTACGCTTTGGACAAACTTATATGAGTGAGTTTTGAATCTACAAAATTTATAATAACAATTTTTTGATTAAGAATTGGAATTCATCTGATATCAAATAAAATTGCTTAATAATACTTTTTAAGTAAAGAATATTGCTATATTCCTTAACGAAATAAGAAGATTGATTCACTTTACTTATAGATATATAAATACAATATATTATTAATGGTTCTTGTGATATAATATTAAATTTTCTAATTTTCTAAAATTTATAAATTTCATAAATGCTTTTTACTTAACTTATAAATTGACTCTTTTCTTAGATATTCATAATGATTTGAAAATCTTTTGGTTACATTTGATTCTTCTGATTAGATTTGATAATGATTAAATTGAATTTACGTTTTTAGTCAATTTACCATTAAAATTATTGACTGAATGCTTCGATAAGTATATGGCAGTGCAATAACTGTAGATCCCATAAAAAAAAGTAAGTCTTCTTTTAAAGAATTCCATATTGATCAAATCATTCACAAATATATTAGTATGGATAGAACTGCTGATACTATCATTTCTTCAATTACTACAATGTTTCATAATACACTTCCTGAAGAAAAATTATTATTTGTATCTCCATATAAGAAACTAACTGAAAGAGATTGTGAAAAATATTTTATCACTTTTAAAAGACTCTCTGATAGAAAATCTGATATTTAAGATAGTCCACATTAACATGAAGAATTTCATCATCTTAAGACTTCAAGTGATTTTATATCTTCTCATGATTCATTACAAGAATTTGCTTAAAATCTTGAATAAGTTTTTGATTCACCTAAAGGTACTAATAATGAACATACTGATAAAAGTCCTGAATTTTATAATCCTGAAATTAAACTTACATCTCTTCCTAAAGAACTTCCTATTATTCAAGAAAATGAAGAAATTATTAATACTCAATAAAGATTAAATGGATTAATCACTTAAATTGATTAAAAAATTGATCTCCATTAAGCAAATTAATAAGTTATTGAAAAAATTAAATATAAATACCTTCCAAAAATAAAAGAACAATTAAAATTTTAAGATTTCCCTGATTTCAATCCTTCAGATTGGCCTAAAGATGATGATCTTGACAATCTTAAAATTTAATAAACTAAACTTTAATCACCAAAACAAATTTTTGTTAAAGAATTGAAAGTTCAACCAATGAGAAATATAACCTTTAATTCTAAGGATTTCAATGATCTTATATAGGAATAATTTCAAGTTGATTCATCTCAACAAAAAGATCATTCTCAAAAATTATTATAAAAACCTAAAGTAGATTCAAATCTATAAATTTAAAGAGAATCTTAAATTCTTAAATATAAAAATTCAATATTCAAATTTCCAGAACTTAATGAACATTAAATAAGACTATTTATTAAAGCTAGTATTATTTTATTGATATTGACACCTTTATTGCAATTATTTACTTTTATATTATGATAATGTATAAATAAACTTTAATTCTTAAAGCTTACATTATGTACATTATTATTTTCTATCTTATCAATTTATTGTTTATAAATTTTATCTTACATTCCATTTATATCTAATCACATCACTTTATATTTACTTTTGCTTTGTATTCAAGTATTTGAAGTATATTAATTTCAATCATCTTTTTATTTATTATTCTTCAGTTTCTATCCTATTTAAAATCTTTTAATTACCCTTTAGCCTTTATTTAAATATTCCAAAATAAAATTCATCAATAAAAGAGAACAATTATTAGTTTTAATTAATAATCTTTTTGATAACAATTAATTTATTGAAAAACTTATGAATTTTAAAAGTAAAATTTATTTTCCCACAAAAATATTGTTTCTTAATTATATTTGGCATAATGATCATTATTCTATAAATTAATAGAATGAATTAAAATTTTGTAATTCTGTAAATATTTTATAATTAAAGATCTCTTATTAATTTTATATTTTATTATTTATAGAATGTACTAAGATTTTAATATATATTCCAATAAAGTANTAATCACTTAAATTGATTAAAAAATTGATCTCCATTAAGCAAATTAATAAGTTATTGAAAAAATTAAATATAAATACCTTCCAAAAATAAAAGAACAATTAAAATTTTAAGATTTCCCTGATTTCAATCCTTCAGATTGGCCTAAAGATGATGATCTTGACAATCTTAAAATTTAATAAACTAAACTTTAATCACCAAAACAAATTTTTGTTAAAGAATTGAAAGTTCAACCAATGAGAAATATAACCTTTAATTCTAAGGATTTCAATGATCTTATATAGGAATAATTTCAAGTTGATTCATCTCAACAAAAAGATCATTCTCAAAAATTATTATAAAAACCTAAAGTAGATTCAAATCTATAAATTTAAAGAGAATCTTAAATTCTTAAATATAAAAATTCAATATTCAAATTTCCAGAACTTAATGAACATTAAATAAGACTATTTATTAAAGCTAGTATTATTTTATTGATATTGACACCTTTATTGCAATTATTTACTTTTATATTATGATAATGTATAAATAAACTTTAATTCTTAAAGCTTACATTATGTACATTATTATTTTCTATCTTATCAATTTATTGTTTATAAATTTTATCTTACATTCCATTTATATCTAATCACATCACTTTATATTTACTTTTGCTTTGTATTCAAGTATTTGAAGTATATTAATTTCAATCATCTTTTTATTTATTATTCTTCAGTTTCTATCCTATTTAAAATCTTTTAATTACCCTTTAGCCTTTATTTAAATATTCCAAAATAAAATTCATCAATAAAAGAGAACAATTATTAGTTTTAATTAATAATCTTTTTGATAACAATTAATTTATTGAAAAACTTATGAATTTTAAAAGTAAAATTTATTTTCCCACAAAAATATTGTTTCTTAATTATATTTGGCATAATGATCATTATTCTATAAATTAATAGAATGAATTAAAATTTTGTAATTCTGTAAATATTTTATAATTAAAGATCTCTTATTAATTTTATATTTTATTATTTATAGAATGTACTAAGATTTTAATATATATTCCAATAAAGTATTATCAAATTTCAATAAAGTTTTTAAGATTATATATTTCTTATTTGATCAGAATTATCAATTTATAAAATATAAATTATAAATACTGAAAATGCTAATGATTTTCATATTATGAATCAAAATAAAAAATTCTAAATAATTTTAAATTTTGATTTGAGAATTGTATTATGAAAGTGAATTAATTGATAATAATTAGAATTATTATCAATAGGTCGAAAAGATGAGAAGATAGCTTAGGCACTTATATTTAAGAACAATAAAATAAAAATCTTAAAAAATAATAAAATATCTATTTATTTTAGTAGTAGAATAATATAGATTCATTAATAAGAAATTCTTAATAATTAAAAATACCTAAATTTAAGGATGAAAGATCGTATAGTATTAAATAATTCAAAAAAAAACAAAACTAAAAAATTGAACTAATAAATATACAAACCTGTATCATTTATTTATTATTAAGATATAATTATAAATATAAGAAATCATCTAGTAATGAAAATAGATTATTTTAATAGACATGTTAAGATATTGAGAAAATTGAATAAAAGTAAAGAATAAAAATTGGAAAGAAAATAAAATTCTATATCTAAACAAAAAGTATCAAAACAAATTGAAGGGAGAGTGTTGAATAATTTATGAATGATGAAGAGGTTAAGAAATAATAAATAGATATAATTTGAATTTGAAAAAATAATGAATAACATATTATCATAGAATCATATTTAATTTAACAAAGGTAGTGAAAATAAGTTGAGTGGAGATCATCATGAGCTTAGAGCTTATTGCAAAAATCCTACTCATTAAAATATATTACAATTCTGGTGTAAAGGGTGTGGCAAAGCAATGTGTTAAAAATGTGTTGTTGAACATAGTATTAAACAATTTAGAAAAATTCATTAATTAGTAGAGTTAAGTACATTAAGAAGTGAAGTTTAAAAAGAAGCCAATGATTTAAGTTAAGAATTGGATTTGTTAATGTAAACATTGTAACCAGAGTATAATTTAGTTGAACAATAAAGAATAGGTTTATAATTATTATAAAGAAGCTAAACAATTTTATAATAAGCTATTAGTATTTTTTTTGATGAATTAAAACATACTTTTATTTCTTTAACATCTAATCATTCAAATTTAACTTAAAAGAAAGTATTATAAGAAGAATTAGAAAAAATTATGTTTGAATTAAATGAGTATATTTCAACTAATGATTTTTAAATATCAGAATTTTTTGAAAGAGATTTTAGAGCATCAATTAAAAAAATGAGAGAAAATGTTATACAATTTATAGAAAAAACTAAAATAGAGTATAAGAAACCAAATTTAAAAATAAATGATAAATTTACTCTGGATATTCCTTAATGGCTTTCAAATTATATAAGTATAACTTTTGAGAAAAATATAATGGAGAAAACAGAGATTAGAGCACCTAAACCAAGATAAACACTTCATTTTACAATTGAAAGGAATAATAGTTAAAGGTTAGAAAGGAAGATGACATTAATAAATCCCTAAAATTTAGCTTAATCACAAATTTTGAATCATACATATGTATAAGCAATTACAGAGTAGAATTTAGAAGATTAATTAATATAATAATTTGATTAAAATGAAGAGATATAAAAGATAGTAATTTTAGAGCAATCTAGAATAAGATATTTACATTCATTGATAGATTGTTAGACTCTTTTTATTCATGATATTTAATTAAAAGAAAATTAATTAATTTCACTTCCGGAGAGTGCAAAAATACCATAAAATGCCTAAACTTTAATAACAAGTGATTTAATATTATATATTTGTGGAGGGATACATAATTAAAACTTAAGTTCGAAATTCTATTAATTTGATAATATGCATGGATTATTATAATTACCTAATTTACTAGAAGCAGTTAATCATCATAGTTTAATATATGTGAAAGGATTTGTTTATATAATAGGTGGAAAGACTTAAGAAGGTGTGACTGACAAATGTTGGAGATTTATAGTAAATACATAAGTATGGGAAGAGTTTGCTAATTTAAATGAACCAAGATCTCATCATTCTTCTTGTGTTTTTGAAAATGAGGATTAAACTTTTATTTATACATTTTTTGGATAAGGATAAGGTGGTGTTCTATTAGATTCAATAGAAAAATATAGTAATTTAGAAAGAAGATGGTAAAATATCTTAGTTAAAAATATGATTCCTGGATTTGCTACAATAAGATGTTGTTGTATTTAATTGGATGAATAAAAAATATTAATTTACGGAGGATATTATAAAAATTTAAAGAATGCAAATAAAATGATTACATTCAATACTTAATCAGCAACAATAGACAATTTAAATTAATTGTATTTACCAATAGGATAATTATAAGGACAACCAATTACTATTAATAATGCAATATATTCTCTTCATAATTGTCCTGATTAAATAGTTCCTAAATATTCAGAATTTGGAGATGTATTATATATATTGGAAACAAATAGCAACTCATGTCATATTTAAGATGTAATAAATTGTAGATAATTAACATTAAAAAAAAATTGAAGTTTCATAATATTGGCATACTATCATTCCAATCTAATTCTAATTCTCCATATTTTGTTTTTAGTAAATATTCAATTAATGGTGTAACTTTCTCACTTGAATCAAATTGAACTCCTTCAATTTGAATCTTCTTTTTCTATTTACCTAATTATGCACCAAGTCTTCTAAGTGTAATAATAATTAAATCATCAGGATTATTCAATCCATCATAAAAAACAAGATCAAATTCTTTTAAATTTTATTCTAGTTTTAAATTAATATTACTTAAATATGGTTTATCTTAAATAACATCATTATTGCAACCAAAAATAACAGAATAATGATACTCTTTACAAATTACCCAGATTGGAAGTAAAGGTTCTTTTAAATGCTTTCCTACTTCTAAATATTAAAAATGTTCAAATATTGTTAAGAATCCAATTTCACTTCTTTCTTCAATACCTTTAATTTTCATATCATCTATTTATTTACATCTATCAAATAGAAATTAAATAATGTACCCATCAAAACAATTACTAATAGCTTTTCCAGTTAACATAAGATTAACAGCCTCTTATGTACAATGACCATGATTACCTATTAAAGGATTAGTAGCAGAATCCATTTCTTACATTATTTCATCAACACCTTTACTTAGAATAAGGGAATAAAAAAATAAAGTTATACCATTTTATCCGAAAAAAAGAGACGAATGTTCTAATAGTACTTCATACAAATAATTTAAAGATTTGATTTAATATTCTAATTAATCACAACTTTCAATTGCTATAGCTTGACTCATTGAAGAATCTCTTGCTGGAATAACTAAAATAAGTTTTTCTTTATTGCATTTATATAAAATATCAGATAAAGCAGCAATTAAACAATTTTATTTAATTGAAAGTTTTTAATAGATAGATTAAGAAAATAAAAAATGTTTGAGATAATATGCTTAAACTGAAGCTATAACACCACAAGGACCTCCTTCTAATTAATGTAAGCCAAAAAAAGTAGGTTCATCTTTAAAAATAAATGGTTGAGACCAACTTTTAGGTAATCCATTCATTGTACCTTAAAATAAGAGTTTCTTAATAGGTTAAATGATAGATTTTTATTAAGGTTTTCTTTTTCCTTAATTGAATCCAATATTTTTATCATAATTGAAATTTGAATTTTGGATTTATACATTATGTTATTTAATATTACATTTTTAATATTCTACTTTTTAATCTATAGTTGACTCATCTTAATTATTATCTTATTGTTCTTTAAGGAATTATTAATTAGACTCTTTTTTTTCTGATTATTTTTTCATATTAATTAATCGAGGTGGTTAAGCAAGTGGTAATTATGGATTTTCTTTTTTTTCTTATTTTAATAAATTTTCAAGTTTATCTTCTGAAAAATCATATAATTTAACTTATCTAGTAGATAATTTTCTTGGTACTTCAAATGCTCCTTTATTTGGTGAATGTTTCTCATCCTTCTTATCATTTTTTTATTCAATAATAATTTCTTCTTCTTTAGATAAATCAAAATTTTTTGGTTTGTATTCTGATTAAGGACGCTTTTTTAATTTATTTTAACGAGATGCTCCTATAGTAGGATCATATGGTATATCTTAAGGAATGTCTTCTATTTTTTCAGCTTTTGTAGCTATTGTCAATGCTTCTAATTATGCTTTTTTATTAAGGAGATGTGAAATCAATATTTCTAATAAACTCTTTAAAGGTTTAATAGATTCATTATTTCTTTTGACAACTTTCGAAAGTCCAAGTTACAAAATTACATCCATTTTAGTAATAGGTGTTTTATCTTTGTATTCTTTATCAAATGTATTTAAAGTGTCAGTAAATCCTTATTTAATGAGATACTCTCTAATAAGTGCTTTAACAACAATTTAATGCATTAATATTAATGTCATTCATAAATGATTATTGTAGATAGATAATTAGACCACCAAGGAGAACATATTAAATGTAATAATTAGGTAATGAATTTTATTAAGATAAGGTCCAAAAATACGTATAGTTTAAAGTATTCCAATAATAAGAGAGGATTTTGAATTCATGTCAAGATAACTAAAATTATAGGCTAGTTATTTTATATAAGAATCTATTCATCATCGTTGTTTAATATATCTTCATTGTAATGCTAGTTGTAGATTAGAAGGATTATAATATGTAGAGAGATTACTAGCTATTGGAGTTAATCTATGTATATTTGATTTTGCTGGATGTGGTTTATCAGAAGGAAAATATATTACAATGGGAACATATGAAAGTGAAGATGTTAAAGAGTTAATGAATTATATAGAATGTAGATTTGGTAAAGTTGATGAATTTATTCTATGGGGAAGAAGTATGGGAGCTGTAACTGCACTAATGTTATCATAACATCCAAGAATTACTACTTATATTGCTGATAGTGCTTTTACTTAATTAAGAACTATTGTTGAAGAATTAGGATAATAAAAGTTTGGATGTTTCTCATTTATGATTAGTGGATTTATTCCTTTTCTTAGAAGTAAAATTATTAATGAAGCATAATTTGATATTGATTAAGTCTCCCCTCTCAATTGTGTTAATATATAGAGTAATACTAAAAGATTCTATTTCCTTGCTGGCAAAACTGATCAATTAGTTCATCCAAGACATTCATAAATGCTTTATGAAAAATGTAAATCTTATAAAAGACTTGAACTTTGTGATGGCAATCATAATACTATTAGATAAATAGAAACCTTAGATCAAATTTCTAAATTTATCAATCTATTATAACTTGACTTACCATCCAATGGTGATTATGCCAAAAAATGTTCTAAATATTTTTAAGATGCTCAACTATGTCTCAATAATTATAGAATACAATAATCACATGAGGAAGAACAATTGAAAGAATATGTCAAATAATTAGAAAGAAAAAGTATCTTAAAATCATACTAATAATAACAAAGAGACCTTTCAGATTTAGAAAAATATTTAGAATGAAACTATAAGTTCTGAAATTTCCATTTCATTTCTAACCATTTTCCTAAACATTATTTATTATTTCTGAAAATCTTTTGTAATTTCAAATATCAATTCAAATTTAGTTAAACAAAATCATTTTATATTATTTTTAAATAATCAAATTATATTCTTTTCTACTATAATCAAATATATATTAATTAATATTTTCACTACTCTCTCTCATCGTAATTTAATTATTTCTCCATAATATTAGATTTTCTAAATTTACTTTATTATATGGAAATCTATTATATGCTATATTTTAAAATGTTTTAGAAATAACAATAGTTCCTTTAATAATAGAATAAATATGAAATTTTGATGATTTTTCCTAAGGCTAATCATGATATTTTGGTAATTTATTATTTAATATTAAATAAATGGGAAATGGATCGTGTTGTAAAAAAATAGAAAGAATAGAAACATTAGAAGTTGACAATACTCCTCCACATCAGACCAAAATAGATTCACTTTTTGATGCCCCTCAATAAATGATTTCTCTATCAGATTCTGATGAAGACTATTAGCTATAAAAATAGCCCAAGTTTGGAGTCTTCAAAGAGAAAAAAAAAGGTTCTCCACTATCAACTAGCTAATAATATTCTTTTTAAACTCTACCTTCTGAATAATAATTCTCTAATTTTGTTACTTTTCAGGCTATACCATCTTAATTAGGAATAAAAAATAATTTATTCACTAAATTCTAAAAGGAAATGAATGATATTGTTATCAATATACCCTTAAACTAAAAGAACCAACAAATAAAATGAAAATATTATAAATAAAGAAATTTTTTATACTTAAATATCATAATATTAATTAAATTATATCAACTGAATATTTTAATAAAATCATATGCATTGTATTAATAATTTTTCTTAATAATTATTAATATTTCTTTCAATAATTAACAATCAAAATTGTTAAAAAAATCATATAATCTTGTCAATAATCTAAAATAGATAAATTATAAAAAAAAATTATTCAGTATCTTTCAAAAAATTTATTATATCAATTTAATTTTTCCAAAAAATCTATGCTCTACTTAAAGTTTATTACTCTTTGATTTAGAAAAGGAAAATTGATGAAAAAATATTATTTTAATTAGATTTTTTTCTTCTAATATTATATATTTTTTAAATTCAATTTGTTTAGTAAAAATATAACATTAAATTTAAAGATTCCATGTTCATGTTGAGTATTTATTTTTTATAATATATAAATTGTAGATTTTGTCATAAATTATCCTGAAAAAACTTATTATATCTTTTCCCTTTTGCAAAAGAAAATTTTTTTCCTGACTAAAAGTTGATATTTTAGTTGGATGGTTCATTTTTTTTTTCATCCTATCGAGACTTCTTAACTTTGATTTGTTTATCAAAAAAAATTTTTTAATTGTAATCAAAAACCTTAAGAGTTATTGTTTCTTCTGAATCATTAGAAACGATTTCATCTGAGGATGAGCAATCCTTATTCTTGATTAATTTTTAAATAAAATATTCTTGATGGATATCAGCTTTATTTATTTTTATTAATTTAAATTTTTGATTTTTTGTAAATTTTAATCCTTTTATTTTTTCTTTTGGATAATCAATTAAACTTGGACCAATTTTATCTTTGTCAAAATATGAGTATTCTCTAAATTTAGGAATAGGTTTAATCCTTTAGTTTTAAAAAAAACTATATTTTTGTTTCTGCTTATCTTCAGACCAATAATTCTATAACTTTTCACATCTTTATTCTATACTTGTTGATGAATCAAATTTCGAACAATTACTTTTTGAGTAACTATTATTTTAGATATCAAATATTTCTTTTCTAGATGAATACTTTCCTATTTTGATTGTGCTATCACTTTTATAATCATTAATTTTATAATATTATGGTCCTTTTGAAATTTGGGGCAATAAAAAACATTTTGATCTTTAAGATGTTGTAAAAGAATGCATTTTCTTTTGCTTTGGGCTTAATTTTATAAATTTTCTTTGTTTATTTAATTAATACTCACCATAACAATCTTAATGATTTTTTAGTCTATGTATATAAGAATGATTATTTTATAATTTCTTCTCACTAATTGAATGATTCATACCCTTTTTTTTCTTCTATGTTATTTGAGTATTCAAATCTTTTCTTAATTCATAATCACTATATTAACTTCAATATTACCCAGGTCCTGGTATAATAGGTTTAGGCTCATATAAATTTTTATATCCAAAACTAAACATAATAATTTAAGAAATAATTATTTATTTTTTAACAAATTTCAAAAATGTAATATAAATATTTATAATACGATAATATTAAGCAATAAGAAATCTAACTAATATGTTTATTGATTTTAAATAAAATATTTTTCCATAAAAAATATCATTCCCATATTTTAAAATTAACTATCTTTTTTATTGAGGATGATCTGAGAGTTAATAATAAAAACTACTGATGTTTTTTATGATTCACAAATTGAAATTTTTCGAAAGAAACATTTATTTGATAACTCAAACTTAGATTTGAATAAAATAAAAAAATAAGAAAGATCAAGTATTTATAGATGATTAATAAAGAAGTTTACTTTAATTTTTAGAGGATATAATCTAATTTTTTAGTGCTGATTGAACAATAAATAATTAACCTTTTCTATTATCATTATATTAGCCTATAATTGAAAGCATCAGCTTTAGAATTCATTAATATCATCATTGATATAATAAGTTAAAATAACAATCATAGTTATGTTGATTAACTATATTAATATATTTTAATATATTACTTTTATAATCTAAAGAGGACTTTAGTAAATCTACCCAATACTTATACAAACAATTAATAATTCAAAATTGTATCTATCAATGAATATGTGTCTTAAACTATTATTAATGATAAGCCAGCCATGTTGCAAATGATGAAGCAACCTATTTCAAGAAAGATGTTTCAGTATTTTGGATAAAAAGTTCAGCAAAAAGTCTTACTATCAATCATAAATCACTATTTCTGATTTTTATATCTATTATTCTTAATATAATTCTAAATTTCATGAACAGGGATCGAATAGATAACAAACCCTAAATTTCATTCAAAAATAACATTTCAGTTCCTTAAGAATCAATCTCTGCCAAAATTACTTTTTAATATTTCATAATTGAGAGGAAATTACTATATAGAAGCATAAACTGAATATAGTTTTCATTAAATTTAAAAAACTATTTGAAAAAAGTTGCTTTATTTCTCTTCCAAAGAAATCTATTATTCTATTATTTTCAATAAATCATTAAGTACATTTTTATTAAAATTTTCGAATTTTTTTATTTTTACAATAATTATGTATAAGAATAATAATGTATAAAATTCTAAATTTTTTATAGCAATATAAAAAATTTTACTGAAATTAAAAAAATTTTTATTTAAAAAATATAATGGATATTTATTAACTTTTTAACAAAATTTACATTTATAAAATTTTTATAGGATCTTAAACTATAATCATATTTGCAATTCTAATATCTTTCTATCAGGTAAATCTTAAATATTTTAAGAATAATTTTAATATTATTAATTATACCATTCTAATTTTTCACAAATTTTTAATTTCAGAAACTTTTCCTCATAAAAATTTTAATTATTAATTAGACATATGGAGAAAATTTAGCAGAGAGAGAGGAAACTTTTATCTTAATTTATATATAAATATATAAATATATATATAATCAGCTTTAATATTTATTATATTTTTTGGATTGTAAAAGTGATGCTCTATTTAGTTAAATTTAGTCTTAATTTTTAGGGTAAATACTTTAATAAAAGTCAATAGTATGGTTAACTTAGTTTAAAGTTTTCCGAGATATAAATATCTTTGAGTAAAATATTAAATATATTTTTATTTTTTTTAAAAAATTTTATGAAATAGATTACTTTAGTTGTTTTTGTATTCCTATGTTTAGGACTGGTTCAAGGTTAAGGATAATTTGAATCTGGCAATCAAATCATAATGTATGCTTCAGAAGACCACATTTTAAAAATATCATAAAACGTTCCTAGGGAGCTTTCTGTTAATGTTAGATTCTAGAAAGTGTTTAATAACATACCTTAAGTATTCATTTCCTCACAAGTCTTTGATTGTGGATCAGGATCACCAAATGGATTTAGTATTGATGTCTCTTAAGTTACTAAAGAGGGTAATATATATTGATTAATTTTTTTTTAGGATTTGTACTAACAGGAATCGCTTTATCACCTTAACCTTTATATTAATTGTAAGTTGATTGGTATGCTTTCGATGATTAGAGGATTAAAGTTCTTGAGTATGAATAAGAAAATATTTAAAAAATGGCTGAACCAGGTGATTAAATAACAACTTTCTAATTATATCCAAACATGGTATCTCAGCCCAATTTTGGAATAATTTCATTAATTGGAGTGAAACATTTCTATGAACCTAATTTGGAATTAAAAGTAGTTTATAAATTATATTTAGATTGAAAATTTGTCTTAAAACTAAGTATCTGTATCAGCCAGAAAATTTGGAAATTCTTAATTATTATACGTTAAATTTAATGTATATAGGGAACAAGTGGAGCCTTATGGGCAGCATCACCTTAAGAATTCATTTTTGACTCAAACCATCCATTTTAAAATAGACCATTAGAAGCTGCTGAAGTTATTTCTTCAAATGAATTACCATAATAAATAACTTAAGGAACAAGAAATATTCCAATAGTTGCAACTCGAGGATATGATTTGGAGAAAACTACAAATCTTAGATTAAAATATATAAATGTTGTTCTTGGTGCTAAATTGGAATACAAATTTTAAACATGTAAAATGATGTATTTATTTTTATAGGGTGGGATACTAAATTTTACAAATTATATCATTAAGCAGCAGTTTACATTCCTCCATCTCAAAATACTTAATAAAATGTTGTAAAAAGTTCAGCATCTTTAAATGTGTTTAACATTGTTAATAAAGTTTAATATGCACACACAACAACGAGTGCGAATTAAAATACATTAACTGCAAACAAGTTTATACCAAATCCTTAAGTTACTTCAATTATGAAAAGTATAGGTCCAGCAAGCTAAATAAATAATGCAATTAGCAATGTACTCAACCGTCGAACTTTCCTTAGCTAAACAAGCAATAATGAGGAAGATGACCTGAATATCTTATCAAGGAATTGATATATTTTAAGCAAAAAATAATTGGATAATTTAATATTAATTGAGAGGTGGCTTGTTAATATTATTCAGAATTCTACTTTCAAGCTAATCTTAATTTTTTCTCCTAATAGAATATAGATCATATTTAAATAAGAATATCTTTCTTTAAAATTCTATATATTTTAGATACTCAATTATATTTGGAATTCGTCCCTGAGTAATCTAGAAAACATTTTATTTTCTAAAATTAAAATGCAAAATTGAAATCTTTTCTAAGAAACTTTATTTAAATTTAAATAAATAAGGTTATGAGTTTTTAAAACCTTACTATTTCTTATGATCCAATTTTTAAATTATTTTTAATTGATTAAATTAATTTTTATAATAATGAAAAATTATTGAAAATTCAATTTTAAAATTTATCATATTTACTGATAAGAAAATATATAATTTTTAAGAAATAAATAAAAAATAAATATTCAAAATAATTTAGATAAGAAATATATTATAGATTATCACATAATTGAGCATGCTTAAACATTATTACTAGATGGTCTCTAAGAATCATTTAATTTATCATCCATAGATTCATAAAGTCTTTGAGATTGAGCTGGAGCTCCTAATTAAGGAACTGGCATGGTATTTGGTCTATTTGTTTATTATATAGTGCTTGTAGGTTTTTAATAGGATCCAACTAATTATTAAGCTATTTATTGATCTTTAATTCTTTATGAGGATGTAACAGAATTGGCTTTACTATTTTATTTAAATTATTGTTCTGGTAATGTTGATCCTTAGAAGCCTGGATTCATAAATTATTATTATGGGGATTATTAAATTTGATTAGTTTATTAATAGAATTCTCCTGAGAAATTAGTTTAACTTAGATCTTAATATTCTTAAGGATAATTTGACTATTTAAAAGCATTTCCCATAGTTTAATGAAAATCAATGACTTTTAATTTACCAGAAGCAACACTTGATTTAGGTTCACTTTTAACAGTGGCTTCTTATGATCTTACTTCATCATCTCTTTATTATAGTCTTTCTAATAATTCTTTAGGATCATTATAGAGTGAATATTAAATAGTTCCTTAATTATAGATAGGTTTTTAAACTTTATAAGAAATACTACTAGGTTATTGAATAATTTGAGAAGGTAACCAATATTACTAAATATTTGGCATTCCCCCTCCAAATCTACGTTCTAACATATCAGGATGAAAACCATGAGCAAGAGGAGCAAATGATTTAGATTCCCAGATTTCAATTTTTTTGAAAGTTCTACTATCAAGCATTTAATGATAATTATCCCAATTCATAAGTAATTCTTTAGATGGATTAAATAAATAGAGACGATCTAATATTTATGGAAAGTTTTGACTCATCATCCAAATAATAACTTGAAATGTTTTTTATGGGAAGTTGTAAAGACTCATTTAATCAGTTTCAACAATGACAACAATATTTTCAACTTTTGCTGGATAGAATAAATAATCTTCACAAATAACAAATAATATTGATAAAGCATGAATAAAAGCATCAGAATCAAATAAATATAGATCCATCATATGTAAATTAATAACAATAATAGGACGATATTAATAATCTTTACCTCCAATATATACTAATCCTTCTCTTAAACATAAAAGTACTTTTTCAGGAATATTTGAGAGTCTACTAGTATTCAACCAATAAATATGTCGTTTATATAACTAAATATAAGATTTGAAAATACTTCTAAACAATTAGTCATATTAAAATATCCTGCATAAAGAAATCTTAAGAGTACATCATCAGTACTAACACTGATATTAGCTCCTCTTATAATATCTTTAAATTATTGAATTTATTTTTTTTCAAAATGATCATATTCAACAGATTAAAAAATTCGTCTAGTAGCAGTTCGTTCAATACCTTCTTTAATATAGCCATCTTCATGATGAATTTCTTCAACTGTTCTAGGTTTGAGTTTTAAATAATCAAATTGTGTTCCAAACATAATAATAATATATAAATAAAATGAATTTGATAAAGAAAAAATTATAGACACTTCCAAAAGATTATAGAGCTAAAATAATGCTTAGACTTTATGCTGGTGTAGCAAAACCAAGTCCTAAGATGGGTCAATCATTAGGTCCTTTAGGAATTAATATGATGCAATTTTGCAAAGAATTCAATGCTGCAAGTTAATCCTTTAGACCAGATGTACCACTTAGAGTTTAAGTTATTGCATTTCCAGATAGAACATTTAAATTTCTAATTAAACCACCTGAAACTACTTGGTTTCTAAGAAAAGCAACTGGTATCACATATAAATAATCTAATAATCTTATAGGTACAGATAAATTCACCAATTTCCCTGGTTATATATGGTATGATACTATTTCTTTATAACAAGTTTATGAAATTGGTAATATTACATATATATAATATATTCAATTAGCAAAAGTAAAATAAGAAATGGATCCACACTTAAAACATGTATCACTTCCTGCCATTTGTAGAATGATCATAGGATAATTAGCATCTTTAGGATGCAATTTATCTACATAATATTTTAAACCAGAAACCATTGTTAGACCAGAAATAAAGAGTTGATATATTATTAAAATATGAATTATGAAACCCCTCATGCTCAAAAAATGTTTACATTGTTTTAATCTTCTGCATAAGTACATCTCTCTTACTAAATTTCCATAGATTCAAAGTCCTTATTAATAGCTATTTATATTTCAAAATCGAGTTCCTCTTGATAATCAGCCATAATAAGCAATCTAAAAAAATAAGAAATAAATTTTTATTCCTAAACCTCCTACTCAACTCAAAAATAAAATACCATTAAAATTAGATTATTTTGGATCTCAAAATACAATCCTTTAAAATAAATCTCCAATTCATACTTATCAAAATATCATTGATCTTATTAGATAAAATTAAGAATTGAAAAATGAATTAATTGAAATTGATAAAGATATCCAAAATTATTAAGTATTTATCTATATTCATTTAGAGTCTTATAGATATTAGAATCAAAAAATGATTTTATTTTATATTATATATGGGTAATTAATAAAAGCAAAAATCTATTCTAGAACTTTGGAATGAACATTGTTTAACTAAAAGCTCGCAATCTAAAAATCAAATATTGAAAATATATAAACCAGAAATCATTCGCGAAAATGCAATCAAAGTCTTAGATTTAACAGTTCATTAAAATCATCTCTAATCATATAAAGAAGATCTTAAAAGATTCTTACTCAATATGGATCCTTAGAAATATGCCCAATAATTAGCTATTTCTGCTTATCTTAATCACAGTAACTAATCCTCTTTTTATGAAAAGCTTAAACTACAGAATTTTTGATTCCATAAGTTAACAATCTCAAAGAAGAGTTGATTTATAAACAAATTGCAGATCATCATCTTATCAAAGATTTGATGAATATTTGGAGTTAAATATTTAGTGAAAAATATTCAATTTTTTAGAATCAATAAGAAAAGGAATACCTAATCAAATTAATAGAATCTAAAGATTTTGTTTATTCCTCTCTATGCAATGATATTAAATATTTTATTTCATATTTGGAATAAATGCTTTAATTAATATATGAAGTTTAAAATAGAGAAAAATTTAAACAATTACTTATCAAAATGATATTTTAAAATAAGTAACTAAAAAGTATTATTTTTGATACTTTTGAAATATATAGTTTGGATAAAACTTAAATTTTCAAAAAGAAACTTAATAAATATGTTAATATAAAATTACATGAATTATAAGTACCAGAAAAATATAATTCAGATTATTAAAATACCAAAAATCAATTATAAGAGATCTTAATTATTGAGAATCCTTGTGATAAATTTGATCTATTTTCTAAACTAGAATAAACTATGATTAAGGACATTAAAAAGGGAGGAAGTCAATAAATTTTACTTGAACTAGATTGGTATTATATATATTTTACAATAGTTAAATCGGAATATTGACATTTTGTATATTTAAGATATAATCTGAAAAATGGGTATGTCAATTAAATTTCATTCAAATGTTTTTGGGAGCTGAAATGACATATAATTCAGGCCGAGATTCAGCCTAATTTACAAATGTTTTAGGTGCTATTGAATATATAATGAGTGATAAATTTTGATAATATCATTATTCTTCATCAGAAATGTTTTCCTTACCTATAACTTATTCGGTATTTGGATTTTTAGTACCACCTTTCAAACATTTAAGAATTTTTTTATTTTATCGAAATGAAGAATTCACTTCTGAAGTATCTAGATGTTAACTCTTGTCTTATTTTTGCAATTCTTTTAGTTAATCATATTTAACGAATAATTTTAAATTTTCTACACTAAGTCTATTAACTTCCTCTTCTAATTTCTAAACATAATTAATAAAAATTTATACTTAAATTTTTTAATTTTTTTCATCACAAATCTTTTTTAATTTTTAAGAATCTCTATAATATTTTTATTTTTCATTAATGACTTAGTGAACTCCAGATAACATCTTTTCAATATTTTTATTCAACTCTTTACATTTTTCATTATATATTCTATTATCTAGTAATTATAAAATTTAAAAACTTTTATTCAAAGTATATTCTAATTTTTAGCATTTTGCCTTTTCTGCATCTAATAACTGTTATGTTTTCTCTAATGTTTCAAGTAACTACGACTAAGTGGTAGAGTCAGTTTATAATTCAAGATTCTGTTTTTTTAATTAAGCCACTTGAATATGTAATTCAGCCAATTAATCATCTATAATTCTTATTACTAAAATTACTATGAATGTTGAATTCTTTTTTATCATCTGTCAAGAATAGCATTAATTAATCATTTAAAGCATCCTTATGATGTTTTTAATATAAGTATGTAATTTATTTTAATTTAGAAGAAACCCTTTCTTTAGCATAATTTTCGATTAAACATAATATTTGATCTTCATCAATATGAGGTTCATCATCTATGTTTCCCAATTTAGAAGACAATACTCTAAACAAATGAGTTTATTTATTTTGATATTCAGTTTCAAGTTTAGCTTACTAATTTGCAAAATCTTACATTTCTAAAATAATAGATTAGGATAATATTAAAACTTTCTTGCATTTCATCATCTTTGAATCTAATAAGATTGGAAAATTCAATTTCTCTTTATTAATGTGCAAATTCCTATTATTTATAAACTTCAATATCTTATTCATATTTAGTAATAATTTATTGCATATTAAATAATTATTCATTAACATTGGGTTATTCTAGAATGATATCTTCTTAAATATCTTTAATCATTTCTTTATCTTCATCACTAATAATAATCCCTTTTTGATATTATGAGAGTTATTCTTATAATAATAAGATTTCTCTTTCTTTATCTTAAAGAATGATTTTAAGTTCTTCAACAGTATGTTCTTTATTGATTTTCGGTTTATTTTTAATAGCTTTTGCTCTAACCCCAAATCTTAAAGTAGATAGAGTTTCTGATAAATTAAACTATGCAGGAGAGCATGTAATAATAAGTGTAGTTCTACTATTTCCACCAAAAGAACATTATAAAATTCTAGTTAGTTTAGAATCTCTATAAGGTACATGTTAACTACCATCTGTTAATGCATTAATTACTTATCCCAATGCAGATAATGATTTATTAATACCTTTAGCTTCATCTAAGATTTTACCTTCAGCACCAGTTTTAGATACTTTTTCACTTCCAGCCAAATCAACTAAAAATAGTTTACCTGTTTTAGCTGATTAATCTCTTAAATCAATAGATTAAACTGTCATGATAAATATCATATGTGAACGAGATGATTATTCATTCATATTAGTGCTAGCTATCATTCTATTAGAATTACACATTTTTAGAATATCATATATTTCTGATTAATCAACTATTGATGTTTCGGTTATTCCATCAATATATGTAGAATGATTCTTATCTTCTCTAATTTTTAAATCATTTTTTTTGATATTCTATAAATCTCTCACCTTCTCCATATATATTTCAGCAACTGATATTTTAATACGATATTCAATATAATCAGGACTTGCTTCAATATAATCAAATAATGTATTAACCATTCTTTTTATGATTCCTTATTCTTCTCCTGTTGAGCCTTCCATAGTATGTGTTTTTCCAGATCCTGTCTATCCATAAGCTACAACAGTTCCATTAAATCCTTCTAACACTCCTTTAATTACAGGTTCTGCACCTATTTTAAATACTTCTATTTATTTTCCAGGATGAAAGATGCGGTCGAAGTTAAATTATTGATTCTCTATTAGAATACTCTTGTCATCTGCAAAATATATCTAACTCTCAATCTGGCCAGAAATTGATGGCCTAAATCGACAAATCACTTAAATATTAGTCGTCATATAAATTCAAAATAATTATAATTAGGAACTGTTAATTTCATTGACGTTCTGCCTTGAATATTCCAATTATCTTTTCAACAAATCCAATCAACCATTACACCATTTTATCTTCCTCATTAACCCACTTCTCATTTACTTCATATTATAACTATAATCCAGAACTGGTATTAGCCTTTTATATAATATACTTTATTCATACCAATTATAAAACATATTCTAAATCATCCTCTATATTCGTTTTTATTAATGCTAAATTCAATAGCATTTTATGTTATTCCTTTTATTCCATCATTTTTTATACTATTCCTCTTGCTAATATCTATATATCCTTATTCTATTATTCTAAATACTATTGCAATATCAATATAAATGACACTTAAAACTCTTTATCTAAATATTTATAAATTTTATCCATATCCTCAATTATTCCATCATTATCAGCATTTTCTAATTCAATCTATACATTTTCAGTATTATTATCAATCAAAAGATATAATTTCTTCTCTTCATAATTACAATGCTTCTTTAAATCCTTTAATTTTTACTTTTCCCTCATTAAACTAAATATATTACCTTAAGCTTTCTTGTTTCTTCACTTTTCTTTGTTTTAGTTGATTCCTCCATTGTATTACTCTTCTGTCCTGTCTTATATCTTAAAGCTAAACTTCCTTTCTCGCAAATCAATGTTAACATTTGTAAAGCACGAGGAACATTAAACCATTGTCTTTTATCTATTTCTTAAGTTGTCTCATTATTTTCTTTCTTCTTTTTAGGTCTACCCTAATATAAAGTGAAGACAAATTACAACTTTTCCGTAGTTCTAATCATCTCCAATCTTATTCTTTTTTTATTTTTTAATTCCTGAACTTCCTTTCCCCATTTATTAAAAATATTCTAAATCTAAAAAATTATTTTTATTCTTCAAATTAAATTTTATATATATATATAGATATTTATTTTACTACTCTAAATTTATTTATTACTTCCATATACTATTCCCAAATACTTCATCTAATTAAAAATAATCAAAATTATATAATCCAAAAAAATTATAATAAAAGGCTTTTATTTTTCCATATCCTTAATTTATCAAATACATTAACACAATAAGAGGGAAATAAATTATCTATTTAAGTATAATACAAAATTTAAGAATCAAATACTTTATTTTATAAAGATGTTTGAACCAAAAAAAATGCAAATAATTTTAAAATGTCTTATTATGATATCAGCTTACTTTGTCAAGAATTCAAATAATAATTGAAATTACTTCAGTATGAATTATAAATAAAACTTTACAAGTATTTCTAAATCAAATTAATTGATGGAAATCATTCAATTGATTATGATTTTTTTTCAATATAGAATTGATGACATAACTTATATTCATAAAGTATATATATTACTTTGTATGAATTTACAACAAAATTCAGAATTTTAGAATAAACACCACCATTTCATTTTTTTGACCTTCATTTTTACTATAAGAAAAAAGTCTAAGGAACATATTAAAGAATAGAAAATATAAGGCATTAGAATTATGTAATAAAATTATTGGATTTAAAAAAGCTAAATCAAGAATGAGTGAGAGTTTGAAAGCCAAAGAGTAAGTATTAGAAATAAATGAAAGTATTGAAATTTTAGTTAATAATACTTAATTTATAATGAATAAATCATAGAACATTTAATAGAATAATTAAGGATAAGGATTAAAATATAACAATTAATTTATGTCTTAAAAATTCATTCATCATAATTTTTTAAACTCGATTTAAAATCACGAAAAACATGTATTCAAACAAAAAATTATAATTTTTACGATAACTTAATAGTTGTTAGATTAAAGGATAAACTTGATATTCAACCTTATATAATATGAATCATTTATATTATAATTCAATATTGTTGTTATTGGTGAAATTAACATACTAAGTTAAATCTTAATTGGTTTGTTGATTAGATTAGCCATCAATTAAAGCTCCTGTTGATGGTGATACAAACAAAAATGAGTGTAAAAATGATATAAGGAAACTAAATCGATATTATATTCTTACCCAACCCCAATGTAAGTAAATATGGAATCTCCACAAAACATATACAATACAATAACATTCACTAAAAAATATATTATATAACAATTTCTACCTAAAAACAACACAACCTTTTTTTTATCTGTTGATAGAAATCCGAAATTAGGAATATAATCTAAAAGATCATCATTTTTCAAAATAGTGTACCAACTATGAATAATAAAAAATCAAATACAGGGCTATGCTCAATCCTACGCTTATCAGAAATACCAAATTTGTTAATCCTCCTAATACAACTATAGCAATTGTAAATTAACTATAAGTAGCACCAAATTTTGAGAAATTTTCAGATAATCTAGTCATAATTTAATCACTTTTTGGAAGGGCATAACTTGTACTATCAAAGACCTTTTTGTCTCTAGAACTATTATTTAAAAGTACATTTAAGGTTTTTGAAGGACCTAATTTACTTAATTCATAATATTTATTATTTAATTATTAAAAATAAAATAAATGATGATATTTATAATTCACTATTTATTTTTAAGGACATTATGGTCAGATAAGATTTTCTATTTAAGATCTACTTTTTTTTTAATGTTATCGAATTCATTAATATCAAACTTTTTTATTTTGTTTTAATCTTTAATTCTCTCTTAAATAAAATCATCCATTTCATCTAAAGTTATGGATATCTAAACATTTAATTTATTTTAATACTTCATCGTCATCATCATTCATTATATTATTGAATTCAGTCACTATGATACATTATTTGATTTATTTTTCTTTAAGCTACAATTTTTCTGATGAAATTTCAGTCTATAATTAATCATTAGTTATTTTCCCAAATAATTCTTCATATTAGCAAAAGATATCTTTCTTGATTTTTTTTAAACAAGACTTAAGTGGGGTTTTTTTTAATTTTGATGAATCATTAGAATCTTACAATTTCGTAGAATCAATCAAATTATTTCCTGTCATTTATTTCAATCTTTCATCTTATATTTTTTTCCATTCTATAATGCTATAATATCGTTAATTTTCTTCTAATTCAGAGTAATCTTGAGTTTCCTGATCTGATGATAATAATTCTAAATTTTCTTATCCTCTAATTTATTGAAATATTTTTCTATTCTATTGATTTCTTTATTTTTTCTTAAAATATTCAAAAGGAGACTTTTTAATTGTATGAATCACATTTCTGTCAAAGCAAAACGAGACGCTTTTGACCTTCTAAACTTCATGGCTTTGCTTTCTAAAATTATCTTGTAAATAAATGATATTTTATGAAATTAATTGTACTCAAAATTTCTGAAGCTTCCCAAATGAGAGAAACTCTAAAACATCATGTTATATTCAAAATATTACATATTTAGGAATATTTATATATGATATAAATGAAAAACTCAGTTTTGAAAGTGTTTATATAATTACTCCTGATATATCAATTATTCTATTTAAAATCCAGCCCCCGAATATTTTTTGCCCAAAATTTATTTTAAGTCCTTATACATCTAAAATTAATTGTAATAAATTTTACTTCCTATGTACTTTACTTTTTTTCGATTTCACTTAAAATTCTATTATAAGCCATATTAAATAAATCTTATGGGATCTATTACAATATACTTTTTTTTAGATTTTCTATCATGGATATTTTAGGTTTAAATTTTTCATCAGTTTTATAAAAACTAGAAGAATATGAAGATTCAGGTTCTTCTTAGATTTCTAAAATTAATATAAAATTTATGAATTACCTGCTAAAGTTTCATTGCCACTTTTTGCTTTTGCTAATTCATTTTTATAAACTTCAACAACATTTTATAAATCTTAATCAGATTATCTTTAAGTCAATCTTGTTCCATCCATTTCATCACCTAATATCTCTTCATTTATAACAGTTTCATTTTAAAATTCATTATCCGAATCATAATCTTCAAAATCATCATAATATTCAAAATCTTCAGGATATTCATCATTTTGATAATCCATAGTTTAATTTTTTTAATTTTATTCTTTTTTTTATGCTTATTTTTATTTTAAATTTAATAAACTTTTCTTCATAACTTCTTCATCAATTGGTTTAAATTTAGATGAAGATTATAAACTTTAATCAAAATTAGTATTCTGAAACTGCTATTATTTTATTTATTATTATTATTAAAGTTAACTTTTTTTTAAAGGTGATTCAATTTATTATTATTATTACTTTTAATAAAATTATTATTAAGTATTAGTTTATTAAATTTCTAACTATTTTTATTAGTAAAATTGGGATTGAGTTCCATAAAGGTTTTGAATTTTTCTTAATTCAGCTTATTTTGAATTTTGCTGACTATTATTTAATGCTGCTTTTGATAGCATTTCTATTTTTTATTANCTCAAAATTTCTGAAGCTTCCCAAATGAGAGAAACTCTAAAACATCATGTTATATTCAAAATATTACATATTTAGGAATATTTATATATGATATAAATGAAAAACTCAGTTTTGAAAGTGTTTATATAATTACTCCTGATATATCAATTATTCTATTTAAAATCCAGCCCCCGAATATTTTTTGCCCAAAATTTATTTTAAGTCCTTATACATCTAAAATTAATTGTAATAAATTTTACTTCCTATGTACTTTACTTTTTTTCGATTTCACTTAAAATTCTATTATAAGCCATATTAAATAAATCTTATGGGATCTATTACAATATACTTTTTTTTAGATTTTCTATCATGGATATTTTAGGTTTAAATTTTTCATCAGTTTTATAAAAACTAGAAGAATATGAAGATTCAGGTTCTTCTTAGATTTCTAAAATTAATATAAAATTTATGAATTACCTGCTAAAGTTTCATTGCCACTTTTTGCTTTTGCTAATTCATTTTTATAAACTTCAACAACATTTTATAAATCTTAATCAGATTATCTTTAAGTCAATCTTGTTCCATCCATTTCATCACCTAATATCTCTTCATTTATAACAGTTTCATTTTAAAATTCATTATCCGAATCATAATCTTCAAAATCATCATAATATTCAAAATCTTCAGGATATTCATCATTTTGATAATCCATAGTTTAATTTTTTTAATTTTATTCTTTTTTTTATGCTTATTTTTATTTTAAATTTAATAAACTTTTCTTCATAACTTCTTCATCAATTGGTTTAAATTTAGATGAAGATTATAAACTTTAATCAAAATTAGTATTCTGAAACTGCTATTATTTTATTTATTATTATTATTAAAGTTAACTTTTTTTTAAAGGTGATTCAATTTATTATTATTATTACTTTTAATAAAATTATTATTAAGTATTAGTTTATTAAATTTCTAACTATTTTTATTAGTAAAATTGGGATTGAGTTCCATAAAGGTTTTGAATTTTTCTTAATTCAGCTTATTTTGAATTTTGCTGACTATTATTTAATGCTGCTTTTGATAGCATTTCTATTTTTTATTAAGTTTCTTATTCTTTTTTTTATTTTAAGATGGATTTGGGAGATATTTATTTAGGTTATTCTAAAAATTAAGATGCTTAACTCATAATAGTATCACCAATTGTATATTTACTGGCATTATCAATCTACTCTATTTATTTTTAAAAGTCTTACTTTTATTGAATGATTAAGAGATGACTGTTTAATTAATAGTTTCATCTTCTTTCTCTTTATTAATTTCATCTTTAATAGAATGTTGATAAGATTCTTAATCTTATTTTGGTTGATTAATTTGATTTTTTAAGATTAAATGTTAATTATTATTATGTGCTTAGATTTCATGTTATTTAATTTTTTTAACTCCAACAACAGAACAAAAGTTTTATTTACCACCACTTCTAATGAAATCTTACATAACAGATTAAATGAATGGCATATTAATAATTTCAGCAACGAGAGGACGAGACTAAACTGATTTAGTAAGAAGTCTATGAATTAATTATTATAGATCTTTTGAATAATGAGGAGGTAAAGTTTCAGTTTGTCCATTTAAAATTTTAGTAACGAGACTTAAAATATTCTTGGCATCAAATGCATGTTTAAATGTGCATAATTCATGTAAAACACATCCAAGAGCCCAAACATCAGATTTAAAAGTATAAGGTTTATTTTCACAAACTTCTGGACTATTATCAGAAAAATATAAATACCTCATATAATATGGAGTACCAGCTACAGTTGATGCTTAATCTAAAGTACTTTCTAAAACTTTAGATACTCCAAAATCTCCAAGTTTTACTAAGCATTTAAATAAAATTAATAATACCTGTTCCATTAGATGTAAGAAAGATATTACTTGTTTTTATATCTCTATGTAAGATCTTTTTTGAATGGATGAATTATAGAGCAAATAATTATTAAATAAACCAATTTAAAATCATCTTCTCAGGAAAGTATTGAATTTATTTACCTTACTTTCTTTTTTTTATATGATATTATAAGTCTCCTTCTATATATATTTATACAATTTGTATAATACCTTCACAATATTCCATTAAAATAATTAATTAACTACTATCTGCAAAACTACCCATATATTATACAATGTTTGGGTGATCTAAACTTTTTAACAATTCTGCTTCTCTTAAAGCACTTATCTTTTCTTTCTCTGATAGCTTACCCAAATGAACTTTTTTAGCCACTGATAATTGCCCATTCTTTTTATTTTTAACCAAATAGGCAGATCCTATATAGAATGGAATATCTATGTACCATAACTTCCACTTCCTATGGTCTCCAATTCTTCATAAAGGTCTTAATATTTCAAAGACATATAAATAATTATTAATATAAATTATAATTGAATAATTTAAAAAATATTAATGAGAATTTATTAATTTGTTCATTCTTCATGAATCTCTAGTTTCATTAAGTCAGACTATATAATTATATCTGTATCTATTAATAATAGATTCATTAATTTATTGAAATAAATTAAAATGGCTTTTTGTATTTTAGTTTAAAGATGAATATATATATTTCATCTGAATATTTCAAATTATATTCTAAATCTCTTTTTAACATTACCTAATTTTGTATTTGTTAATACCAATAGTCTTTTATATCTTTAGGAATTGGATTTTAAGTTATTACAAAATTGTTCTATCATCATTATTGCAAAATAAAATATAACTTTAAATTTTAAAAATTAAATCTATTTATATAAAGATCTTTATGATTAAATTTAGTACTTTATAATAAACAGTAAACAGCTAAAATATATTAAAATATTTATCTATATAATCATTAACTTAAAAATAGATTATTATTTCTTGTTTTTTCTTTTAAGAGTTTGTAATCCTAAATCAATTGTGAATTATTTCCAATAGGAAGAGGCATGTAAGTTTTGAGATGTTGAGTACTGAATCTGGCTATATTATCAAATGCTCTATTAGAATCAATAACATCACGTTCTTGTGTATCATGAAAGAATTCTGTTTTAAATAATCTTAAATTAGCATTGGTTAATAATTCAGTGCTAGTAATAGTTAATTAACTATTTATTTTATTCTCTTTTATCATTTTTGTAACTCTATTTTAATCTAATTCAATTAATTAAATATCAGCATTAGCATAAACATTTTGAGTATATCCACCAAAAATAAGTATTTTAGAATCAATAGAAACACTACAATGACTACATTTACCATGTTTTAAAGATGCAATCTACTAAACCATAATCCAATTAAGTTGTTACAATTATAAAACAAATAAATCATTAAGAATATTACCTTCTTTTGAGTCATTTCTACCTCCATAAATAATTAAGGCATTAAACTAATGATAATAATTCATACTATGAGAATATCTAGCAATAGGAGCTTGACCTTTAGTTTTAATTTTAATAATTCTTATAGGTTTGAATCCAAATTGAATAACTCTTAAATCATTTGATGCTTCCCCATTTTAAAGTCTACCTCCATAAATATAAATTCCTTCACAATTGACTTATGGATATCTCCCTTTCTTTTTATTGCATTCGTAACTAAAATAAGGATTTTCCATTTTAACTTCTCCACCAAACAAAGGCACTGAAGCTGAATCAGAAACTCCATCTTAGAATTGATTTTCGACCAATAAAATTGACCTATATTATTTTAATTAAATATCATACCATTTATTAATTTCTAAATTCAATGCACATACATCATTTAATATCTTACCATATGAATTAATTCCTCCATAAATAATAAAATACTTTCCTATACATTATGCTATATGATTTCTTCTACCTTCAATTAAATCTCCTGTACTTCTAATTAAAGTCCATGTTTTATCTAAAGGATTAAATAACCTAACATCTCCATAACATTCTCTCATCTTCATTGCATTATTATATTTCTTCTCTCCTCCATATATAATTATTTATTATTTATAAAATGTTGCTGTATGTCCAAATCTTCCTTCTAAAGGAGTTTCACCTAATCCTATTCCTATATCCTTCCAAATCCAAGTCTAAGTATTTAACTAAATCATGTTTTTAAATAAATCATTTCCTATTCCTCCATACATATATGCTTTATTTAATTAAGCTATGTAAGTTACTGTACATCCTTCTCTTATTGGAGGTTTCCATTCACTTATTTAAATATTAAACCAAAACACTTTTATTATGTTCGTACCTTCAAATGGTCTCTCATTATTTTCTATATGTTCCTCTTCTTCCTCTTCTTACGATATAGTTTTTACCTTCAATTTCACTTTCTTCACCTTCTATAACTATTCCAATCCTTCTTTCCTTTAAAATAATTCAGTAACTTCATTCACAGTACTATTCCATTTTTTATTTAGAGAACTTTTAAATGAATTTGCTTAAACATAATTAAATTACAATCTATTTTTAAGACTTTATTCATTTGGGTTTAATTAATCCACTTTATTTATCCAACTTGAATTTGTTTTCATCATCTCTTAAAATGTTTTAAATCCAACATCTTCACCTTATTATTGCAAAAAGATCAATTTACAATCTCCTTTTGAAATATAGTCATCTATTGCTAATGTTTATTAATGTCTTAAAATTTATGGTGATTTCATTTATATTAATTTTTCTGTTCTACTCAATCTCATATTATCTGTCTTCATATGACCTATAAACTTCCTTGATTTTAAATCTTCCAATTTTTATTATTATGTTTAGATCCAACGACGTTTTCTTTCTTAATCCATAAATTTTATTAATCCATTAATTATATATTATAATGTATCATACCTCAAAAAGTTAAATTACACTCTATATGATACTTCATCTAATTCTTAAATAATATATTTTTGTATCTTTAGAATTTATAAAAAAATCTATTCAAATTTTAATCATTTCAACCTAACTGATTATTTGTCATCCTATAAAAATTTAATGAATTCAAATTCTATATAATAACTAATTTACATTCTATTTTTGGTTTATTATAATTCTGTTTATGATAACATAAAGAATTCTAAGTAATATAAATAGATTGATTGGATTTATCATTTTTATAGCTTTAATTAATTTTAACATTAATATTCAAGTTTAAATAACATCTCACTACTTCGAATTTCTAAAGAATAAGAATTAATATACCTCCAAAAAAATATAATTAAATTATGTAAAAATAAACTTCGTTGACTAAGTTTTTTTCAAAAAAAGCTAAAGAATAACATCAATCCCCTGTAAGAACTAAATTAAATGATTCTGTAAGATTATTAGTGAATATTTTGATAGTTATTATTTTGTACTCCTCCAACATAAGAAATTTAAAGTAAGACAGAGAATTTTAATCCAAAAAAGAAATTCTCTAATAACTTAGATAATTGGATTAAGAAATCTTCCTTATAATAAAAGAAATGGTAATTTATTCCCAGTTATCAAAAAGGCCATTTTTACCAAAAAATTTAATGTATTAGATTTACAAATTTTTACAATTAAGAGAATGCGCCACCTGTTCTTAGGTTTGTAAATTTTGGATGATTTGTTATAATGATATCTATTTCTCATATAGTTTTTTTAGGGAATTCGAAACTTCTAGGTAATTTTATTAGTATAATATTTTAAGATTTAACGAAAAAGAATTAGCCACTGTGCTTAAACGATCAAGTAAACAATTGAAGCACATAAAGAAAGTTCGAGATATCATAAAGGGCTAAAAAATCAGTTCATTTTTAGAAAAAACTGAACTTAGAACAATGTTATCTGACAATTCTTAATAATAAGGATCCTTGTTAGAATTATTTAAATTGGAACCTAAAAAATAATATTCATCAGTATTTTTAACAGATAAAGATTTAAGTAGTATTTGCACTGAAAGCTAGTAAAATTTTTCATGTTAAAATTTAGTAAATCTCTATAATATATATAATTGATAAGTTGTCAATTTATGACTGGTAAAGGTTTTGAAATAATAGGAAAATGTTCTCAATTAACCTTAATTAATATCTAAAACAATAGCAATTTGAAGGATGAAAATATTAAGATTATTTTAGAATAAGTATTAGAACTTAAAACTTTAATGCTCTTAAAATGTGATGGTTTATCTAATAATATATTTGAAACAATAGGAAACAATTGTAAGAAACTTGAAAGACTTGATATTGGTTGCAATCCATAATTGGATCTAACTAAAGTAATTAAAAATAAGATGTTATGCTTTTAGTGCAGTTGTTTGAAGAAGATTGGGACTTTACAATCATTATCAATCAAAGATAATTATGTAACAAACGAGGCGTTAGAAATTATCATAACTAATCTTTATAAATTACATAGTTTAAATTTAGAAGGTTGTTAAGAAATAAATACATATTCTTTATTGCAAATTTAGAAATTAAATTTGAAGAGAATAAATTTGAAAAAAATTTAATTCAAAGAAGAGGGTATTATTATTATATAATTATAATTTTGTAGATATCTACAATTTTATTATGAATGCATAGAGCATCAAATTATTGCTTGTGAATAATAATTTATTAAGTACTCGTGTAGAAAAGATTATCCTTTCTAGATAATGATTGTTAGATATTTACTCTTTTCGTTGTTAATTATTTTAATATTTTATTTAATTATAAAAATGATTGATCAACCTTAAGGTCCTATTCCAAGAGAAATTGCAAAATGGTTGGATTCATTAGACTTGGCGTATTAGGTTCGTAATTTCAGGAGAGATTTAGCTAATGGGTATGATCAAATCCTACAGTAGTTTCATTGTGGCTGAAATATTATCTAGGTACTATCCTAAAGAAGTAAATATCTACACTGTATATAATGAATAAAATCTGGATAAAAAGCGTGATAATTGGGAATAGATTTCAAAGTTATTGAAGAAAAAAGAACTTCAAGTACCATAAGATGAATATGAACCAATTTATTATTAAGCTCCAGATGCAGCATAAGCATTCCTCTTTAAACTCTATGAATTTCTAACTAAAAAGAAAATAGGCACCATATTTCCTGATAAAGACAATAGAGATATGAAAAAGCAAGTTAAATAATAAGCAACTTTACAAAGGACAAAACCATTAACTGTTTAACCTACATATGCTAGACCAACTGCTAATACAATTATTAAAGATAGAGAGATTACAAGAATTGTTGATGAAAATGAGAGAAAAATGTTAACTAAATAAGCTATCGAAGGACATGTTGAAAAAGTTAGAAGTGATAAAAAAGATGATAATATTATAGAATATTTGATTCTAAAACGAAAAAAATAAATAGAAGAAGAAATTAAAAAATAAGAAGAAGAATTACTTAAAAAATAAATGAAATTTAATAAAAAACTTGTTAATTTAGATTAATCGATATCACAAACAGGATAAGATGTTAAAGAAATATAAATAAATTGTTATCATAGCAGTACTAGCAAAAAAGCAAAAGAATAACAAGGTTAATTGTTAGAAACAAAAGGTGTGATTGATTTTTTACATGAAGCATGTGCTTCATTATTTAAAAAAGATCCTATTAAGAAAGATATCTAAGATTTAAAACTTGAACCAAAAGAGTCTTAATAAAATAATGGTTTTTAAGTTAGCAATTAGAATGTTTAATATACAGCAGTTATTTAATAACTTTTTTAAAGATGTGATGAAGTACAAAAAAAGTCTTTAAAATTATTACTTACTTAATTTATTGATGTTCATTCCCAATTAATATTAGAATAAGTTTAAAGTAATTTCATAGGTAATTTTTAGTTATAATTTAGATTTCAAACGATTCTTTTAAATATTTTTAAGACCAATATAAGTTTTGAAACCTACATCTAAAACTTATCAATTAATTTTAGATTTAATTAGGTTTATAGGATCAAAATTAGTAGAAATTGATCCTAATGATACATAAATGATGTTTGAAAGTATTTTATTAGATTAGCTTTTATAAATTGCATTAAGAAACCCAAAAAAGAGGGAAGATATTGTTTAACTCTTTTTTATTTTCACACCAATAAATTGTGTAAATAGAACTTAATTATTAAAAAGTATAAAAAGTAAATTATCTACTGATCTTAATGCATTTACTCTTATATTAAGTATTTTAATACAATCTGATTATCCCAGTTAAGATGAAGAATTATATAGATTTTTTCTTAATTATGCATTTAATTCATTAGATTCACCATCTCCACTTACAAGAGCTAATGGTTTGAGGATAATTAATTAGATTTCTAGTTGGAATTACTTTCCTGTTCTATAAAAAATAAATAGAATTTAAAAATTGATGAATGATTCTTGGTGGGAAGTAAGAGCATAAGGAATGTGTATATGTGCTGATTTACTATTATAAATAGCTGAAAATTCTAATCAAAATATTGATGAGCAAGATATAACTATTGATTTTTAATAATCTAAATAATTGTTATTGGATTTGATTTATTAAGTTTTTGTAGTTTCCACAACACCAAATGTAATTAGAATTGGATTAATTTATCTTGCTCCTGTTTTACAAATGTATTCTGAATTGTGTCCAAGATATTTAGAAATCTTATTATCAGTAGATTCAGAAATTAGGATTTCCGTTTTAAATACATAATCGGAAACCTTAATTCAATAAGTAGTAAATGGTTGTAATTCTTTTCGATACAAAATCACAGGAGCTCCTATTGTTTGGAATAGTGTAGGAATTGCTTAAGCTATGGATGTCTATGTAAAAGAAAAAGTTTTATAAGATTTCAAACACGAACATTTAGAAATCATTTATGGATGCTTACATAAACAATTATTATAATCTGATGGTGAAATATGGCTCAAAATATTTGAGAATACTAAATAACTTTTATTCTTAGCTTTATCAAATGAAGATTTATGTTAATTAGCTTAAGTTATTTTGCAAAAATTCTTTATGTTTTAGACTATTTAATAATAAGTATTGGATAATTCAAATGAGATATTCTAAAAAATGCTAAAATTGATTTATCATCCTGATGTACATCTAAAATGCAAGGAAAATTTATTGGAATTCTTCACATTCTTACAATAGCAAGGAGTATTAATTTTATTTTATTTTAGTTCTAAAATTATTGTTATAATATTATTAAACAATTTTCTGAGAAACACAAAAACATGTTTTTAAATAGTAATTTGGTTGAATTTATGAACAGCTTAGCTAAAGAAAAAAGAAGGGATATCTTGGGTGATGAGAATTATTGAATTATTATTCTATTTTAAATTAATATATAAATAATATAAATTGTTTAATTATCAAAAAAGATTAACATTTTTATATTTATAAAGCAAAAACAAAAAAAGTTATAAAATTAATAAATTTTATTTTTAATAACGTCAATTTTCCGATTTATAGATTTATCTTAAATAATATCTTAATAAATCTGTATAGATATCTAACTCTTTAAGTATGGCTTCTTTCTCCTTCATGTAAATGATCTATTCTCTATCATAATCTTATTGCAACAGTAAAGCAATAATCTCCATTTTTCTTCTACTGTTATCACATTCTTAGTTTTCTCCATTAAGAATAATTAATTAATCATCTAAATCAATCTTCAAATATAAAGACTATTTACTTTTCTTTCTCCTTCAATATCAATTAGTTTCTTTAGTATCTCATTTTCTTTCTGTAATTGTGTACATAGTTAATCAATTTTATTAACAGAATTGATGGAATTCATTGTAATACTTTATTAATCATTATCAATTTTTTCAGCAATTTCTTATGATGTAGTAATAATCAAGTAACGATTTTTTTCCATTGATTTTTAGGATGAATATGGCTATACTTTTGAATTTTGCTAAATCTGCAGTTGTGAATTAAATTCTGATGATTCTATTGTATTTGCTTCACTTTGATCTGAATATGCCTCCTCTATGAAATTATGAATAAAAATTACAGATTAATTTAATGACTTGTGCTTCTTATTCTGTGACTTCTAAATTCAATTATTCATATAAGCTATTACTTTACAACATTTCTAAAAGACTACCACCACTACTTTACTATTTAATAATAATAGAATACTGCAAATGACTTTTACAACTGTATAGACAAAGTTTTGGCTTCCTTTTAATCTTTAAGTAATTTAATATTATTCACATTTGATTTACATCTAAGATAAGATGAATATTACTTTAACTCTTGTAGGGTTTTACGCCTTTGAAGATTTTTATCAATCTTTAATTTATTGGTTTCGATTGTTTAAGTTGATTAAGTAATGGATTCAGATATAAATTAGTTCTAGCTATTTCTGGATTAACATTGAGTCTCTTATTCAGAAACCATATCAGTGAAGGCACAAATTTAATCATTTTTTTTAGTTGAATACTTTTTCCATGTATTTTCTAATAGCTCTAACCTTTTAGTGGTTGCATCTTTCAGATCTTTAACAATTTAAATAGCTTCTTCTTATTGAAGTTAATCTTGAGCATAATTGATAATGAAGAACAAAAATAAAAGAACAATGGTTCTCATTATTATACTATAAATAATATAAAACGAATTATTATAGTCATCATTATTATTGGGCTGTAAGTTCTTTGAGCATAGGATATACATTTTTTCCATTACTTTACCATTCTTCAACTGCTCTTTAGGCCCATGATGTGAATGTTCTAGTTGAGCATTCTTTTTTTCTTAGTATTTCTTCAGCTTCATCTAAATCTTATAGAATTTGTTATTCTCTTAATTTCTAAAGAAATATTTATAAATTAATAAAATACCTATTTTTCTTCAATTTGTGAAAGTTGGAAATTCTTAAGTTAAACTCTTCTTAATCTAATTTAATCATTTTCATCTTCTTCCATCTTCTTTAATTCTTCAGCTCTTTATTTCCAATATTCTTAAAACTCTTTATCATTCTTTATTCTTTATTCTGAGTCTTTAATTTTGAATTCTGCAGTAATCTTCCTACTCTCATCTATTTTTTTTTTCAACTAAATTTATTTTTCTCTTTTTATTCTTTCAACTTCTTCTGCCTTAATTTCTGCTTCTTAAATCTATTTATTAAGAATTCTTTAATTTTCATGTTCAATAGATTCTAATTTAGCTATTTAAGTATCAATCAATTTTTATCTTTATTCTTATTTTTCTCTAAATTTGAGTTCTTCCCTTTTTTTTCTCATTTCCATAATTTTTTCTTTTTTTTCAGCATAAACTCTAATTCTTTCATCATCTTCTAATTCTTTAATCTTTTATAGATGTTTTTATTCTTTAAGTTCTTCATTACCTCTTTTAACTTCTTCAATATTTGCTAATCTTTTTCTTCTTCTTTCATTTTCAGCTTCTTCTTCATCCTTTATCATTTATTCAGCCTTAGCCTTATTTAATTATCCTTCAATTCTATCATTTTATATTAATTTAATATGATTATTAACCATTTCATCATGTTATTATTTCAATATTTTTCGTTACTCCATTTTCTTTCTTTTCATTTCTTCTAATTTCATTTCCTCTATCTATTATAATCTTGCTACATTTTCCAATACATCTTCATGATGAGCTTATTCCTTCATACTAAAAGTACATTCATATAATAAATTTACTCTAAGATAGTTTTCTTATATTAATTCAATTCAACTTATGCATCCCTCTCTTACATTACATCAGTAATCAATAATTTGCTTTAAAATTGTCTTACTCTTGGATTTGCCTCATATATTTAACGATTAGCTTTCTCCAATATCTCCTGTTTAACTTATGCTTAATATTCTGCTTCTTCTTCTCCTTATCTTCTTCTCTCTTCTTCATCTGCTTTAAATCTTTCGAATCTTGTTTAGTCCTTCTTCTTTCTTAAGGCATTTATTGTATTTGGCCACCTCTTTACTCTTTCCTAAGATTTTGCATGTCTTTATTAGCAAAACATATTTTTACAGTTCCATCTTTTAGATCAATCCAAAATTCTCTTATGTTCCAAAACAATTTTATTGAATTCTTCTTAATTGGGACAATGGTACAATCGAGGTAACTTTATTATCAAAAACTCCAACAGTTTATGCTCGTGGTTCTTGTGACATTTTAATTATATAATATATTTATTAATTATAAGAATGTTACTCACAAATTTCTCTTGATTCTTTCTAAATCCAAATTGACAGCATATTCAAAATTATTATAATTAGAGTTTTCCTATTTAACAATACTCAATATTTTCATCTATAAAATCCAATTATTTAAATTGTTAACATCAATTTTCAAATCATTCTATTGTCTTAATTCAATGTATTTTTAATTAATTAATTTCTTCAATTCCTCATCAATATTTAATTGCATCTATTCTTAATGAACTTAAATAATAAATTGTTCTAATCCATTATAATCAATTTGAATATTAGAATTCAGTTTTTAAGGTTCAACTTGATTAATCTTGATAGAATCAGGAGTTTATATGAATGTCTTACCTGTAGAGAGTATGATTACATTAGTTTAAACAGGTATTTCGACCATAGAATATTAAAAGTCTATTCCAATTTTAGAATGTTAAATGAATTTCTGAATATTTTATAGATTTTGTAAAGTCTTTCCTGAAATTTAGCCTTCTTTCATTAAGGTTTCATCAACAATAATTTAAGAGTGCATATTAGTTGGAATACAAAGTAATCCTTAAGAGATGGTATTTTCATCAAAATTCTTTTTGGAGAGAGTTTCAATATTAGATAGAAATTCATATTCTAAGGGAATGTAAAGTGTAGGGGAATAAATAGATGAAATGATAGATTTTAATTATTGAGCATCATTTTGATTAAGACCAAAAATATTAAATATTTATCTAGCACCATCAGCATAGGTTTCATATTTGGTATAGGAAAGAAGATGTAAGGCTAATAGTTCTGAAGCCAAAGGATCTTTAAGTGTATGATTGAAATTATTGATTAATTATTAATAGAGTAACAATTTATTGTTTTAAGTATTGTATGTTGGTTGAATGTATTTAATAACATTGAAATAGATTTCTTCTTCGTATTGTTATTTAAATGCTAGGATGTTGAATTTGTTGAATATTTTCGGTTTGATAGAATCATTGAAATTGGAATAGAGAGTAACAATAGATTTGGTTGGTTTGTATTGACAATTAGGATCAAGGATACAGGCTGTATATGATGATTTATCAAAATAGAGTGGTTATCCATCAATAGAGGATTCATCACAACCTAATGGGTAGATAATGACTTAATTATTTTATTAGACTGCTCCTATGAATACATCTTAGTCTAAGACATCAATAATTTAGATGGTTAAGTAGACTAATTGGTCTGATAGATCTTATGGTTGAAGTGATTGTAATGTTGAAATAGAATGATTTGATAATTGTAAGTTAGCAAAATAGTTTCTGATTTCATTCTAAAAATAGAATTAGAGAATAGATATTACTTAATCTTTGATTTGAACAACTCTTGATTGAGTCATTTACTAGACATCCAATAAAATTTAATCCATAAATATTAATAAATAAGAACATTAAAATGAAACCATAATAAAAGAAATAATAATAACAATTGAGAGAGAAAGGTTTTGATACATTTATCTCTGGGGCCAATAAGGAAAGAGTAAATTAGAAAAATAAAAACTAATTAAAGTTAAAAACAAAGAATGTGAAGAAATGGAATGATGAACATAGTCAATCATAAAAGATAGGCACACTTGATCATGATGATTTAGAAGTTTTAAGGAAATCATTAGTGTAAGGTATTGGGCATCATTAATTCAGGTAATGTGCTAAGCAAATCTTAATAGGATTTGCTTGAAAAATTACAGAAAGACACTCCCATTGATCATAGATATGATCCTCATTTTTCATAACTTTTGGATAGTGATAATGAGGAATAGGAAGATTAATAAATCTAAGAAGAAGAAGAAGTAATTATTATTTGAATAAACTAAGTTGTGTTAATCTGAAGGAGAAGATAATGATGAATAATTTTATAAAGATGATTTTGAAAATACTAAACCTCAAATTTAACCTGTTGTATAATAATAATAATAACCTTAAAAAATTATCTAAGTTGTCAATTTACCTGTCACTAAACCTAGACCAATTAGTGCTATTTCTGAATAACCATAATCTCAATTACCATCATAAACTAAATAACCTTCGTCTGAAATTAAACCACTTCCTTTCACTAAACCAGAAAATAAATAATATGCATCTAAACCATAATTAAGAGCTAATTCTGTAACTAAATAAGAAGATATTAAAAATGATAATCATTCTTTTAATCCACCTCAAACATCATCAAGTTATAAACCTTAAGAAAAATAAAAGGACTAACTTGAAGAATTATTTGAAAAAATAGAGAAATTGTCCAGTGATGAAAAATAAAAACTCATTTTCTTTTTGAATAAGAATACTATCAATTTAGAAGAAAAAACTGATAGATCAGAAATATAAAATGAATAATCACAGTAAAAATTATCACTGGAAATTCCTATTAAATAATAATAATAATAATAATCAAAACAATCAAAAGAATTATAAATTATAGAAAATAAACCTAAAGAATAAATACAATTATCTCTACCTCAAAATACTGTGAATAATTAGACATCTTTATAAATGCCATAAGTTGAAACTAAAAAAAGAAATCCTAGTATTAATAATGTTATTCAGATGTAATAAGAATTTGTAAAAGAAGAGAAAGCATAAATAACATTAGAAAAAAATATTGATTTATTGATTGATAAGAATTCTTAATTAAAAATGAGAATTCTTTCAACATGGGGTAATCCAAGTTTAGTAGGTCTTACTGAAATAGAACTATATACAATAGATGGTAATAAAGTATTACTCAAACCATATAATATTAAAATGAATAATGCTTAATCTCTTAAAATGCCCGAACTTCTTATTAATGGTAAATTTTTAACTAAGGATGCAATTAATATGTGGTTAGGAAGTATGCCTGATCCTCCAAAAACAATAGAAATAGAAATATCATATGATGATGATATAGTTTTAGGAGGAATCAAAGTTTATAATTATAATAAGAGTTTGATTGATAGTGTAAAAGGTGTTAGAGATTTAGAAATATTATGTAGATAAAATGGTAAAGTTATTTCCAAAATTGTTGAAATTAAAAAAGGTACTGGTTTTGAAATTGAAGATTATGCAACTGAAATTTCAATCATAGATAATTTTAAATTTCCAACATTATAAAATACTTAATCTAAATTTGCTCAAAAACTTAGAGGATAAATTGATTAATCAGATATTATTGATAAAAAATAAGAGAAATTAGATGATTCAAAACCACCTCCATCAAGAAAAGGAAAAGGACCTATTGTAGTGGATATATTCAAAGGAGAACGATTAGATACAGCAAAAACTGATAAAAAAGTTGAATAAACACAATAATCTAATATTATTTAATAAAATCAATAATAAATTATTGAACCAAGAAGAAGAAGAGATAATCCATAACCAACCTAAGATTATCTTGAAGAAACTCTTTAATATTTTAATATTACTTAATAAGGTAGATTAAAGCCTGTTTAAAGATAAGATATTATTGAAGATCCTGTTCCTTAACCTAAATATGAAGAAATAGATGCTCTTGACTTTTTTTTTAAAGGATAATAAAGACCTAATAATATTTAATAAAAACCATAATTATCAAAATGGGAAAGTCCATCTTAATAATAAATTCCTTCATAGATTATCTAATAACCAAACCGAAACAATTATAGATAATAAACATAAGATAATGCTTTGATAATAAAGGATTTATTAAATTAACCATTAAATAATTAAGTTCAGAGTAAGAAGGCTAAGAAGTAGGTATCTTTACCATCAGTTCCTTAAGTAAGAATCATTACAATTCATATACATTCAACTTGGGGAGATAAATATTATGTAGGTTTAAATGGGATAGAAATATTCAATGAAGTAGGAAAATAAATTGAGATTTAAGATCCATATTCCTAAGTAAAGGCTGATCCTAGTGACATCAATGTATTACCTGAATATTCTAATGATCCAAGAACTCCTGATAAATTAGTTGATGGAGTATATTTTACTTAATCTGATATGCATGTTTGGTTGAGTCCATTTTAAAGAGGTAAGATCAATAAAATTACAATTGATTTAATTGATAAAAAGAGAATAAGTATGATTAGAATCTGGAATTACAATAAGAGTAGAATTCATAGTTTTAGAGGAGCAAAAGATATAAGTTTATTTTTTGATAATTAAATTGTATTTAGAGGAGATATAAAGAAAGGTTTTGGTAATATGAATTTATAGAGAGTAATAAATTAGAATGAATAACCATTCGAATTATTTTTATTTACAAATGATGATAACATAATTTCTTAAATAGCTAAGAATGATTGGATAAATACTTAAGAATTTTAAACGATTTAACATGATTATTAAAATGAGAGACCAAATACAGGAAATGCAGATTCAGAAGTAAGACCAACAACTTCAGCCAAAGTCACTAATCTTTAGAATGAGAGTAAAATATATAATAATAATATTAAGTTAAATATGCGAGATAATAAGAATAAAATTAATAGAGATAAGAGAAATAATAAATTTAAAGAGCTCTAGTAAATCAGAATTCAAATGGTATATTTTGTAGATATGTATAAATTAAATTATTGAGACCTTGGGCAGATTAACCATATATAGGTTTAACAGGAGTAGATTTTTATGGTATTGATTGATATATCTATTTAGGTAAGGAGGGAAAAATATAAGTAAAAAATATAAAATCAGATAATTAGAGTGATGGAGATAAAGGAAATGTAACAAGTTTAATAAATGGATTTAATGTTACAACTAATGATATGAATATGTACATAGTTCCATTTTAACCAGGAAGATATGTCACTTTAACATTTACATTTGATATTCCATCATTAATAACATCTATGAGAATATGGAATTATAATAAATCTTATGATGATACTTTTAGAGGTGCTAAATTTATAAGTTTATCGAGTGATTAAGGAACTATTTCTAATTGTATATCATTGAAAAGAGCTCCTGGTTGTGATACATATGATTATGCTTAAACTATCACAATTCCATGTAAAGATTATGTTTTTGAAGAAACTACATAGATTCAAAAATAATTAAGATGTGAATATGAAATTAATAATCTGATTGTTGGATATGAACTTAAAATATAATTGATAACTACTTTTGGAGATATTCATTATATTGGATTAAATGGAATAGAAATTCTAGATTTTAAAGGCAGATAAATTCAAGGTAATATAGGAGCAGAACCATCATCAGTTAGAATTCTTTAATCAATGAAAGGAGATAAAAGGGTTGTTGAAAATTTATTAGATGGTATTAATGAAACATAAAATGATACTCATATGTGGTTAGCACCATTTACTAATAGATGTTTTGATCATTCTCAAGATCCATAAATTAACACTCTCTATTTTGGCTCTGAATAACCATTTGCTCTTGGTTGTATTATATTTTGGAATTATACCAAAACTCCAACTAGAGGTGTACATGAAATTGCTATCACTCTTGATGATTACATTATCTATAGAGTATTATTCTATTTTCTATTCAACTTAGGGATATCTTAGATAAGCTGGAAATGATGGAAATTAAACTGTTGTTTTATTCTATAGAGATATTTAATTGATGGAAAGATTTAGTGGTAAATATTATACTGAATTTGGATTAAAATAATCAGCAGGTTATAAAAATGAAGAAAAAGTATTTTTATTCTTTATTTTATTCTCTTAGGCTACTAGATAGGTTTCAACTTATGCTCTTTTAGAAAGACCAATCACTAGAGTCAAAGGAAGTAATTGATTTTAATATAATTTATACAAAATTTATTACATTCAGTTATGAGATAAAGAAAATGTCCATTTTGTTCAAGAAATTAAGTTGCTCCAAATGTTAAACATTTATATGCCTATTTAATCAATAGTGTATCAATAATTAAACAATCAACAGGCATTATACACTAAATATTCATCCAAAAAAACTAAAAACTTTGAAGATTTCTTTGCTAAAAAACCAGTCAAGTGGGTTATTGATTTTAAGGATTATTTACATTTATAGGACGATGATGAATATTTAAAAAGGTATATTAATATTCAACAATCAAGGTTTTATCCAACAAATCAATAACCCCAAAAATTTAAATCTTTGCTCGATTACTATAGATTTCATTTAAACTTACCTCGAATCTTTTTTGGAGTCTTAGCTGAAATAGCTATTGCATTCTTTGAAAAAAAAAAGTATAATCAATTATTATCAACTATTCAATAGAAAATATCAATATAGAAAAATTAAGAAAATGTTAGGAATTCCTTTTGATTAATCCAGCTTAAGTACATGTACAAAAATATTTGCATAACAACATTAGAATAAGAAAGATTGAACTAGGACATATAAGTATTAAATAGTTTAACTAATATTACTGAAAAATCCATTAAATCTATTTTAAATGAATACTTGAAGATTTAACATAATGATTAACATATAGTAAATAATTATAAATTATTTTAAATAGAATATTGATGAAACATGGTTAACTATGCAATAATAAGAATTAAATATTCCTTAATTAAATAAAAAATAAGGTACCTAAAATCTTAAAATACTTAAAAAGCTTGTTTAAAATCATTCTAAAGAAAAAATTAAATTAAATTTACACTTATTAAAAGGGAAAACATTAGCAAATATTAAGAATTCATAAAATTAATCTCCAGAGAGAATTAATCCTACTCAAAAATCATCCTCTCAATAACATATTAATAATAGTTAAGAGGAATGTTAATTTAAATCATTTATGAAGTAAAAAATCATCACTTTATCTCAATAAAATAAAATTAAAATCTAATAAATTTTCCAAAATAAAAATAATATTGATTAAAATTATTATATAAATGCTTAAGGAAAAAGAAGCAGTACTCATTTTATCACTAGCACAAGAAGTATTTCATCTGAATAAATAAAAACTGAATAATTTCGTTTAAACTAAATAAACTTGAATGGATCAGATTTATAGAGTTAATAAAAATTAATTAATCCTTTAATACATATTCCAATATAATCATCGAATTAATTCTCATCTCATAATAATATTTCTCCTGCCAAAAAGAATTAATAACTTATTTAAATTTATTCAAATAATTTAGGTCTAAAATTAAAAACTTAACCAAAAAAATCTCCTGAAAAATAAAGAATTTTTCATCATTCTAACTCATAATCAACAAAATTAAACATTACTAAGGCTCTTTTATAAAATTTTGAAAAAATTTCTCCACTTTCAAAACTTAAAATCAAATTAGATGATTCACAATAAAAAAATAAAAAGAAAAGATTGTTAAATTAAAATTCAGAAATAAATAAGTTATAAAAGGATGAAAAATAATTTGTTAGAGGATAATAAATTACTGCAACTAAAAATCAAGTTACAGCAAAAACAATCATAAAAACTAAATGATATATCTATTATATAATTAAAACTTATAATAAATGATCATAAGGAGTTAAAATTATTTTTTTTTTATTTGAGCTTATATTCTACAAAGATAGAATTTGAATTATTACTTATTACAATATATACTATATAGCTAATTAGTTTAATAATGTCAATAAATCTTTAAAATTCAATTGATGTAAGAATAATTTTTTTGTTTTAATAGATCAACTTCAAAATTAAAATGAGTTTAACACAAATAATGCTTTAAGACCCATAAGAGTAGAATTATAAACTTACTTAAGAAGAAAAAAGATTATAAAAAGTGCTACTATTTTCTAAAATGATAAATAGACAGATAATTAATTATTTAACAACAAATTTCAATCATATTTCTGTTAAATGAATAATAGATGGTCTATTTCAAATTAAGCAACTTTGTAACAATCTCGTTACAAATAAGAGACTGATAATTCGAATGTACCCAATAACCAACCTGCATATCATGCAAAAAATGATGAATAAGTGAAATAACTTAATCAAAAAGATAGTCCAATTCTTTCGTAAATATATTTATCAATATTATTTTAAAAGTGAAAATAGATCGCGAATAAAGAGTTCTTATGATGTAGCAAAATCAGGCATATCTTAAAAATATGAAAAAAGTATTATTCCATATTATATAAAATAAGCCGAAACTTCATATTCTCCAATAATAAAATCAACTTATCAAAGAGATATATCCCCTTAATTTTAAAAATCTGAGAATCACAAATTGATAGATTCCTATGAAGTTCGATTTTTAAGGTTAAGTTAAGAGAATGGATAATTGTAAAGTTAATTATTTTCTGATCAATAAAAATACAACTAAATTATTATTGACTTTGAACTTCAAACTAAATGTTTAGAGTAAAAACTTCATACTGAAATAATGAATATTTAACAGCACAAATTATTAATATAGAATAAGAATGAAGAAATTAATGCTTAAACTTAAGAATTATTAAGATTAGAATAGAAGTATTTTGATTTAGAATCTAAAGTATATTTATATTAATAATTAAAAGATGTTTCAACAACAAAAAGAAATGGGAATATTGAAATAATAAAATGATGCTAAAACTATTGAAATTGATAATCTTAGATAATATATTAAAGAGCTTTAAACTAAGAATTTAAGAGATTAAGAAGAATTAAAGATCTAAACTGATAATACTATACGTTTTAATTATGAATTGTAGATTAAAGAAATTTAAGCATAACATGGTAATAATATTGCTAGATTAAATGATTTATTACAATAAGAATAGTAGAAATATAATAGATTACTAAACTAATTTGAATAATAAATGAATGAATTAAGCTATTAGAATATTAAATTAAATGATTTTAAGATAGAAAAGGATAAATTATTTGAAGAGAATGTTCGATTATAAAGACTTTTGGATGAAATAAAAGGTTAATAATAAGAACTCTTAAGAGAATCTGATTCTTATAGAGATAGATAAATGTAGTAAGATAAAAATCATTAAACAACTTTAAATGAATTGAAATCTCATTATGAATATATGAAAAAGTCATAGGTTGAAAGAGAAGTTAAAGAAGTTACTATTAAATTTTAAGCAGAAAGAATGAGTTATGAATCACAGATTAGATCTTTAAATTAAAGATTGATGGAATTTGAGGGGAAAATAAATTAAAAGTAAGAAGAGAATAGATAGTTATAATAAAAATTATAATCTATTGAATCAGAATTAAGAATTTTTGTTTAAGATAATGAACATTATAAAAGAATTAAAGAAAATGAATAATAAGAATTTCAAAATGAAATTTAAAAATAAAAATAATTGTAAAATGATCTATTATAGAAAAACTAAAATTAATAACATGAGATTTTAAGATTGAATTAAATTATTAATGATTTTAAAACTGAAATAGAACTTGTGAGATCTCAATCTCAAGAAATCCAAAAATAATTCTAAATTGAATATGAAAGTGAACTAAAAAACTAATAAACTAAATAGTAGCATGATATTAGATAATTACAAGATTAAATAAATGATCTTAAAAATGAACTTCAATAATAGGATTAGGTTCTCAAATTAAAAGATGAAACAATTAATTAATATAAATTAAATTTATCTTAAAAGTAAGGAGAATTGGATGGATTATTATTGAAATATGAAAATTTAGAAAAACTTAAAGATTAAGAAATACATCAATATTAAAGTGAAATTGATAATTTATAAAAAGAATCAAATTTATCATAAACTAAGTTAATAAATGAAAAGAATCTTTTAGAATAATAATTAAAATAATTAAAATAAAGAATAAATGAGATAGAGACTTAATAAATACAATAAGGATTCAATATCGAATAAGGAAGGCAAGAATTGGAATAGAAGTTATAATAAAAGGAATTTCAAATACAATAATTATAAAATGAAAAAAATAACATTAGCTCTTAATTAAATTTGTATAAATAGAAAATAGAGTAATTAGATTAAATAATATCAGAATTGAGAGAATAAAATTAATAACTAGGTTCAGAGATTGAGGATTAGAAATAATAGAATGAAAGTGATAGGGCTTAATCAGTTAAGAAGGAACTTGGTTTGGAAAATAAAATTTAATAACTAAAATAATAGATAAATTAAAGAGAATAAGAATTATAATAGTATTTAAGTGATTTAGATACTACAAATAATAGAGTTCGATAATAAGAATTAATTACTTAATAAAGTTAAGATGAATTTAAAAGAAGGGAACATTAGTATGTTCAAGAAATAACTAATTTAAAATAGTTGATGGATACATCTTAATAAAGACAAAGTGAATATTAAAGTATGAGAGAAACTTTGTAAGATTAAGTTTAAAGTTTGTAAGAGAAAAGTTAGAATAAAGAAAGAGAAATGGAGGAGTAATTCTAAAAGTATGAAGATTTAAAAGAGTAATTTAACTTATATGTAGAAGAGACTAATATAAAATTAGAGTATTATTAAAGAATTGAATATGAAAGGAAAGAATCAGATTTGAAATATTAAGCAGAATTAGTAATTGTTTAATTATATTTTATAGAATACAGCTTAAGATAAGATAAGAGTCTTAGAAATTGAATTAGAAACTCTGTAACTCAGATAAAATCAACTAATTAAAGAGAGAAGAGAATTAGAGGATTTATTGGATTCAAAATCTAAAGAAATTGAAGCACTTAAAAATTAATTAAATTAGGATTATATCTCAAATGAAGAATATACATTGTTATAAAGAAAGTATAATGAATAAACAGATGAATTACATTAATTAGAATCGAAATAAATTAAATTTGGAACTGAAAAAAAACAATTAGAAAGACAAATAGAAAAGTTGAATTAAGATTTAGAAATTAAAGATTAAGAACTTTAATAGATTGATAATTTAATGAAAAAAAGAAAAAGTGAATAAGATGAAATAAATAGAAAAAATGATTAATTAATAAGAGATAATGCAAAAGTTTCACATGATTTAGTAGAAGTATAAGCATAATTAAGTACAAAAAATGATTAAATTAATGCTTTGAAAAGAGAAAATGAAGATTTATAAATATAACTTGCTTCTTCAAAAAAGTAATTTGAAAAAACATAAGAATAATTAAATAAAAAGAATTAAGAATTATTAGAAAAATTTAATGAAACAGAAATTAAAAAATCTTATTCTTCTGGTGAGACAGCAACAAAAGTTATAACTGCAACTACAATAATAAAAACATCTTAAGTGCAGATTAATACACCATTAATTCCAGAAGAAGCAAGTTAAAAAGAAAATGATATATCTGATTAATAATTTAAGGTATAAATTTATTATTAATATAGAGCTCTTGAAGAATTAAAGAATTAGATTTATTTTATATATGTAATAAAATTTTATATTTTTTATTACAATTCTATTAATAATAATTTTAATTTTTATTTATAAAAATAGAAAAACTTTCAAATTTTAGAAGTGCTTAAGTTGTTTTTTTTTATCTAATGTGAATCTTTTCTATCATATGTTTAAAAATTTATTTGAGATAGTAATAGTTAACTGTTCTATAATAACATTATTTCTTTTTAATTAATATCTTACATCATTCTTTTTGGATCACTATCCATTTAATCATCATATTGAGTTTCTAAAAATTATATATTTCAGATACGATACTTGATCGAAAATTTTTATTATTAGTCAATTTAAATTTGCGATCTGAAATTGTTCTGTCATATTCTTAAAAATTCTTGGAATTCATTTTTGGCAAGGATTTATTAAGTTCATTTAATGATTCTAATTTTTATTTCATTTCTTATCTATTATAATAAAATAGAATAAAAACTTTAATTTATTTTAATCTAAATTTGTTGCATTCATAGAAACTAACTTTGCTTATCTCATTTTTGTTCCTTTTTGTAATTAAAAGTTCATAGCATATACATCTTTTAAAATATTAGTAGACTAATTTTTTTATTTTACTTTATTCATTTTTTATTTAATATTATCTTGCATTTCAGTTGGAAGAAATCCCATACTATTATAAAGAAAATTATGAGCTGAATGATCATTTTTGGATCTAAAGATACTATTAATTTTTTTAAAGTTTTCAATCTCTAATGAAAGATATTTTACAATTTCATTAGTCTTTAATAATTCTCTTCTATAATTATCTAATAAAAATTCTTTTGATCTAGCTTATTCTAAAAGATCATTAGTCTATCTAACATATTATTCATGTTCAACTCTTTATTCTTGTAATCTTGCTTTTTCTTGATTTAATTATTCTTAATCTAATTAATGTTGATTATTTAAATTCTCAATTTCTTGTTTATGTGCTTCCTTTAATTTTTCATTTAATTCTAAAAGTCTTTTTTATTCTATTTAATTTTATTACTCCAATAATTTCATATCATCTTAAAATTTAAGAATTACTTCATTTTAACTAAAACTTGCTGATCTAAATTTTTCATTTAATTCTTCAATCATGCCTTTATAAATATTTTCTTAATCAAGACATTTTTAGATTTTGAGATTTCTTTCATTTAATGTCAACTTTAATTAATTAATAGTATTATCTTTTTAAATTATATCCTCCTATTATTATTTTTATAAATCTTATAACTATTTCTCTTAATTCTATTCAAAAATAGACTTTTGGGACTTATTTTTTTCCAAAATGATTTTTAATTCATCTTATTTTAATTTTAATTAAATTTCATATTCATGTTTTTATTAAATAAGTTCCTTATTTAGTTTAGTAATTTATTATTCATATTTTTAAATGATAGATGAATTAATAAATTCCATTAAATCACATTAAATAGTAGCATCACTATGTTGAGTTTATTATCCATTATTATTTGATTTTTAAATTTCATTATTTATTACTTTAATAAAAGGAAGTGGAGAATTAGATGATTCATCTATAGATGAAGATCTTGAATTTTTTTTAGATTCTTAAATTTATTGTAGATTTTCTAATTTATTATTTTCTACATATTATTCAATAGTTGTTTCTTAAAATGGAAATTCTTCTTATTTTTATTGAGGTACTCTTTTCAAAGATGAATGCATATAAGAATCTGAATTAATAGATTGCTTAATGGGATCTCTATGTTTAATTACTTATCTTTGATGATATGTTTGCTTATTTTATTAAAGAGATTTGTCTGGGGATTAAGTTTTATTCTATTAAATTATAGATCCTTAACGTTTTAACTATTCTTTAATAGCATGCTATCCTTTTTCTTAATTCAATTTTTTAATCTATTCACTAAATATATTTAATTAATACTTTAATTATTCAATTTTAATATCTTTTTGCTATATTGATGAATCTTTTGTTTTAATAGTTTCTTCACAAACAAAAACTTTATATTTTTAATCTTATATTTCTTTTTCTAAACTTGCAATTTAAGGTATATTACTATCAATCTAGAATTATAGAATTTTATTTTTTTCAATTATATTTTAAAACTAAGTTTGATAATCTTAATAATCTTCCATTAATTTTTAAATTTAGGATTCTAATTTAATTCTTTAAGATTAGATTTTATACTCATATTCATTAATTAATATTGTTTTATTTTCATTCATTTTATTACTAAAAATTTCTAATTATTATAAGTAAGATCTCCTTTCAACTTCAAATTTTTCAATCATTTCTTACTTTTCCAAATTGATTTTTATAAGCACTTGATTTTAAATGAGAGATTTCTCCTCAATTTAATATTTGTAATGTTTATGGATTTTATTGATATTCTATTATAATTGTAGCAATTAAGAGCTTAAATCTTCAATTTTCATTTTCTAAAGTTTAATGAATATTATATACCATTCTATTTTAAATTTATTCCCAATCAAGTGACTGTTATTTATGATATTCATTCAAACGGCGATTTTAATCAATAAATGACTGTTTCTCTATAAAATATCGATCTCTATCTTATTCTGATTTATCTTTTATTTATTTAATGAGGATTTTTAGTTTCTAGTTTTCATTAGTATTTTCAACAATAGTGTTATTCATTCTAAGTAATTCTTCTACAAACTAACAATTAAAATACCCTCTAAAAGATCACAAATCTATTTAAAATCAGCGACTGCTTTAATCAAAACTCTGTCTTCTCCATTAGGTCCAGTATCATTGATTAAATTACTTAATTATAATTTGCGTTCTTCGATATAAAAGTTAAGGCTAATGACATGTTATTTTAACTTAGTATTTTCATGAAAAAGAGGCTTAATAATCTTTTTAAGATACTTTAAATTATGCTTGAAACTAATTTGCATTAAGTTCTAGGGCTTTTATTTTATGATTTGCAATATCATCATTTTAAGGAAATTGTATTGTAGAATTCATGAATTGATATAAATTTCAAATATATTTATAATGGGGATTATATTATTCTTTAGGAAGACATTCAGCATTGATTTCAAAATTTTCATTAATCATATTAAAATATTAATGTTTCAATAATTCAGAGACAGTAAGACAATCCTAATATTTTTAAGTTGCTTATAAAAATTGATTAAATATTATCAGTTAAATCAAAATGTGAATAAAATGATTTTTGTCCAACAAGTTAAAAGCTGAAATAAAGAAAGTAAACACTTAATTTTCCTTAATCAGGTAGATTTTTAACTTTTGGCCAATTATCTTCAGTAGGTGAACCTAAAATATTACCAAATTGAATATTGTCAGTAATTAATGGTATTCCTGTAAGTAATTCAGCATAGATACAAATAATAAACCATTTATAAACTTCATTTGCATAGTTTCTTTTTCAAAATAATATTTCAGATGTATTTAGAAAATCCTTAAAACTAATTTACTAAGATGTTCTATAGAACTAAAATCTCAATTTTTAATTATTCCATCATGTAGCATACTTTTTGATGGTTTAAGACTCTATGAATAATATATGAATATGTTTTATACCACATAGGATTAAATAAGCAATCTTTACATTAATTCATCATCTATTTTTTATATAATACTTTATTTTATTTAATGCTAATTAATTAACAATATTCCATATAATAAAAACATTCTTGATTAAGAATTAGGTTCTAATATTGTTGAAAATTATTTTTATGATTCATCTTCTCATATAAATTAATTTCTCTTATTACTTTCTTGTTATTAAATAATTAATAATTTGTTTATTGGTAGTATTTCTCTTGTTTTTATATAGATTCCATCATAAATTTGTTCCAAATGCACTTTGTTATATTTTTTGATTAATTTAATATAAATCAGATATTTAATATTATGATTCCATTTAAAAAATTAGCTTCACTTTTCATACGTACTTTTTCTAAACCTGTTGCCAATATTATTAAAAGATATGCTCTTAATAATAATAATAAGAGATCTTATTTAAGAAGAATAGTCAGAAATAGTTTTATTTTTCTTGGAAATAAATATCATAAATTTGATATGTATATAGAAAGAGCTTCAATTGGTTAATCAAGTGAATAAATATTTGTTAAACCTTTAACAAATGAAGCTGCATTTATGAAAGGTTTTTTAATATTTTACATATTTTTATATAGGCACAGATCTATTTTCAGATTTATTTATATATTCATGTGTTTTAGGATTACCTTTATATGAAATCATTAGACAATCCAATGAATCTGCCAAAAAGGAAGCCCGAGAAGATGAAAAATTAGAAAAATTATCAAAAGTACTCCAACAATTTTCACTATTAGGAAGTTGAAGAATTAGAGTTAATTGAATCAAAAATTAAAGATAAATAATTTTAACTAACATAATTAAATTAATAACTTATTGAATAAATATTGTCAACGAGTTACCAATTTTAAAAACAAATAGCTAGAATGTGTAGAGATTTAAATTAGAATTAATGAATTCATAATAAAAATCTATAATATCAATTTTTATTTTAAACTTATTAAATAATAGCTTTAACAAAAGCTATAACTCCATCAAATTCTTATTCTAATATTCTATAATTCAAATCTAATTATTAAATAACAGAACTTCTTTCTACTCCTTTTAAAGCATGAGTCAATTAATCTAAAGCTTATTTAAATTAAGGACTTAATAAATTCTCTTTAAATTATTCAAAGTCTTATTAATCAGAAGGTAAATGACTATAATATAAATAGATATAAAAAGTTACTTTTTTAACACTTAAAAATATTCTTCATCATTTCCAATTTAATTTAAGAATTCACTACTCAAAATATCTGTTAAAGATATTCCTGGACCTACTCTTTATGCTAATTATTATTAAAGTAATTATAAAAGTTATTATTATTATTGATCTACTTATTATTGTGTAGATTAAGATTAACGTTATACAATTTAAGGTTAAACTTGATTTTGAATTGGAGTTTATTATTCAATTTCAATAGAGCCATCTAAAACTTAAGCATTAATGATATTATTAAATTATTTGCAATAATTTTCGTCTGAATTTAAATCATCGGACTAATTCAATAAAAACCATGAATTACTTGCATCCAAAAGAAATATTTTTAATCATCATCAGTAAATCTTAAAAGATATACTCTGTTCTAACCTTTTACTTTTTCAAAAAATGTGCATCCTTTAATTAAAACTCTTACCTTAGTTTTATATTAAATATTAATACAATTTCTAATAAACCATCTTAATCAACATTATACCATTTCAACCATAATTCATTTTCATCATTTAAATATAAATTTAACAATCCTTTTGCTTTCACCATAACTACTTTTTTAGTTTCTGGATCGAAATTATATCTCCCACAAGGAATTGTTACTTCTTGAAGCATTTATTAATTAAATAATAATCAATTCAAAAATTACTTTAAATACTCTCAATTATATGGATTTATCTTAAAACCAATGCAACATTCTTTCTGAACTCTTAGAATTGATTGTAATCTAAGTACATTGTTTTCTTCACTCCTTTTTTTGTATGGAATATTAAAAGAATTAATGGTCGAATTACCTAATCATTACTCATTATTAAATAATACTTTTCTCATCTTTATACTAGACAAAGTAATTTCTAATTTCCACTCTAACTTTGAAAAATCAGCTTCGAATGTTTCCAAATTTGTATTTTCTTTGTGTTAAGTCTCAATTATTGTTTCTTATGGACTTTTTGAATTTTCTATTATAATTCATTCAAATACCTGGATCAGTATAATACTTTATAAAAGTATAATTATTTAACTTTCTATCAAAATGGATGATAGGTAAAACTTAATCTTTTAAATAAAGCATAATCTATTAATCAATTTTACTTATTTTCTCTAAAGCTTTTGTTTAATCTTATTATGATCTCATTGCTAATTCTTTTAATGCTTTTGTGCATTTAGTTACTAATATTTTATCATCTCTTCTCAATTCATCTCTATACTTTGTCAATTAATTTTTGTAATTTTTCTCCTGAAGCATTATATCCAATGCTACTTGAAGTATCATCTAATGATTTTCATGTTTTTTTAATAATTCTACAAATTTCATATTATAATCCATTTGATATTAAATATATAAATTATTATAACTATATTGTTTTCATAATTAATTACATATATGTTGCTATAATCTTTATTCATTCATAATTATTTTAATGTATAAATTTTGTAAATAGATAGTTAAAATAAACCATGTTCCAGCCATTCTAAATAAAAACATTAATAATGATTTAGCTTTTAAAAAAGAATTTGAACTCAACTCTGAAATTATTATTCTAAATCAAAGAATATAAAATAGAGATAATCATACAGATCTATTTTCATCAATATTTGGAGGAATTATTATAACAATTGGTGTCTATGCAATCTATGAAGTTTATTTTAGCAAATCTGAATAATAATTAAAGAAATTTAAACTTAGTGCTAAATGTTACTACTAATGTAAGTATCTTTATTTCAAGATATAGCCTTTTATTAAAGAGATTTGACATACATTTTGAATTACATAAGTGAAATGAAATCTATCCAAATTAGAAATACAGGTTTCATGATTTATTTACTTAGTACCTTAAAACATTAAGTTAATAAAAATAATTATGATAATCTATGTACCATCTATGAAGAAGTTGCTAAGATATTATTTAGTCATGAAATTTATCTTAAGATGTATGCTTAAAAATATTCTAAATTATTTGCAAATATTCTTGATTATGCTATTGCAAACGATTTATAACTTAAAGAACAATTATTACTTCCATCCCTTATTGCTTATACTAAATCATAAGACATTTTAATCGAAATATAATCTCTATATATTCTGACAAAATATAAATTGTAAGATTCCTAATAGACATACGAATTTTCTAATTCATTTCAAAAAGATATATAATTAGAATATGTCAATACAACTGAATTATTTGATGCATTAAAAATAAATCGAAGTATAGAAGATTACGATTAATTTAAGAAAATTTATGATAATTCTTTATAAACTGAGAAACATAAACTATTAAAATAAGCAGCTAAAAAATAAAATATTTTGTTATGATTAATACAAATAAGAGTTTTTATATGAAATTTATAAATAAATAAATACTATAATAATGTACAATTTTAATAATTAAATAACAGGGTTGATATATAAATAGTTTATTCATTTTTTAAGGTCTTTCTAAGTATTTTCCAATTTAGTTATAATTTCTGATTATTAGAAATAAAGTTTTGAATCTGCCTTCAAATTTGATCTATAGTCTTAAAATTCTCTACTTGAAATCATCTATTATATTTCATTCTTTAAATAATTTCTATAACGGTATATTATTGATAAAGAAGAGGTTACTACATATTCCCATGGTATATAATATAATTCTCTTGTAATATCATCAAAAGATAATGGAATACTTGTAATTATTATTCGATTGCCTGTTTATTCAACTCCAATTTTTAAATTATATTTTGTTAATAAATAATTCCTTACATATTTTTCACTCAAAAGTTAAGCCAAAATCTCTTCTTAATTAATTGATTCAACTTTTTCAAGTCTTAAAGTTAAGAAACGAAATAAATTTGGAAATGGCTAATCCATTGCAATAAAATCACAAAGCAATATTTTAATATAAAAGTATTTATTACATTAATAAATGTCTCCTTTATCTTTATCTTTATAATAAATTGAATAAGAAAATCTATTATCAAAATGCAATTTAATAATTTCTGATTCTTTCTTAAAAATATTCTCCTTTCTTAAAAGCATTCCTAAATGTTTAATAAGACAAACTACAATTACATCTTTTGCATGTTTTATATAGTCAAATCTTGATAGTTATTCAATATCATATTTATACCATTCCAAATAATCTTTATATAGAATATTTATTGGAATCATATTAATTTGACATCTCAAATCTTGATATGCTTCAAAAATTTAGTATTTTTATTATTAAAATCTTTATACTAACATACGTAATTATGATTCTAAAACATAATCTTACATATTGTCCAAATACAATTTATCATAAAATAAACTTTTATGTAATTGATGTAAGTGTAAGTTATATTCTTATAAAATATAACTAGGTGTTCTTTTAGTTTAATCCATTAAAACTACTTTTTGATCCCAACATTTCTTTCGAACTTCTGGAATATTATATATTTTCCTTAGAAAATCAAGCTTTTTCGATAATTGTATCACACATTATCTCTTTGGATTTGCTTTATTCTTATCTAAATCTCCTTTCATTTATATGTATATTAATATCTCTGGAAAGGATATCTATGAAACCCAACAATTTAACATAATTATCTTTTATAACCATCTTAAACCATTTTTTCTAGGCATTAATACAGATTTATCAAATTAACCATTTAAAGATGATTTTGATTTACAATAACCAATAAGATTCCTTATTATTTCTAATAATTTATTTATTTATGGGTCTAAACTATCATCATTCTACTAAAAAAACTCTAATTTTTTCATCAACTAAGTTTTACATGATTTTAAATCAAGAAACATTTCATTTAATTCAGTTAATATATTTTCTTTACTCTTTTCTAATTATTCTAAACTCATCTATAATAGTTCTTTCATTTTAATAATCTCTATGCATTTTAGATTTTAATTTAATTCTTCTTCATTTCTATGATCTTTAATTAATGTAAAATTTAATGAATCTAATAATGAGTCTTCACATCTAATTTTCAATTTTACTAATTATTCTCTTTTTTACTAAAATTCAATAAAATTTAAAATAAATGGTAATGGTACCTTATTAATTATTAAATAAAGTAATTTCTGTTTTATTTCATTTTTTATTTTTTTATTTACCTCTACTTCATCATCTTCACTTTCTTCTATAACATCCTCGATTCTTTTTCTTTCATGATTTACTTTTTACAAAAATTTTAATTTCCTTTCTCTTGGTATTTATCTACTAATATGACCTTTATTATAGACAGCACTTAAAATTTATTATACTTCTATAATTTCTTCAGCCTATGAATTAATATTCCTATAATTTTCATAGAGTTAATCTAAATTTCTATCAAGTGTAATAGATTGATTTAATTTAGCAACTTTATGATGTTTCATCAACTTAACTAATAGTTTAATATTCTTCTTTCTTTAATTAACAGGTTAAATTTAAAAAGAGTAGGAGTCATCTGAAAAATCTAACATTTTAATTTATTACAAAATGCCCTAAAAATTTTTGAAACCATAAATGAACAAATTCAATAATGAATTTTTATTATTAATTTATTATACTTATTATAAAAAAAATTATAAAAATTTAATTAAAATCTGCAATTCCAAAAAAGTATGATGAAGCATCCAGAATTACATTAATTTAAGAGTATCTAAATCTTCATAATTTTTATGATATTTGCTTATAAATAGATA